>ML789577.1:668717-686319 GCA_009831015.1 Picea engelmannii
GAGAGATTGTGGAAACAAGAACATCTCGTGGAGGAAAAAGGAGGACCCACTTGCAAAAACACAATCATACTTGGAAATAGTATTGCTTTATACAAATGAGGCGGGCATGCCCCATGCTTATGCCATGAAAATAAATTTTTATAATAGAAGACAAAATATTGAGGGCTCTTGTCTGAGCATAAGAAGTATAAGAGTACTTAATGTTGATGTAACTGGATAATTGGTGAAGTAGAAATTTGCATCACCCTCAAGGACGCCAGTAATAATAGAGAACTTCTCTAAGGAGAAATTTCCTTAGAATCTGAAATGAACACCTATGATGAGTGTTCATATTTGATGGCATGGGTGGCCTATCAAGCCTAGGGGTTTTCAATTAGAACTAGAAACTACAACTGTCACAAGGTAAGACTGTAATGTCCCCATTTTGGGACATTATAACATTAAAACATTTTAGAGTGCTATGCCTACTTGAGTAGCCAGATAGGGGTGACAGAGAGTTTGGGAGATATTGAGGGGTTTATTTGGGCCCAACTTGTATTGTTCATCATCAGGATCCATTCTGCATAGCTTGGCTTTGGTTTCGTTGCATTCCGACGATTTCCATAATTTTGAGTTATTATGGGTCATATCTTAATTAAATTCACTAAGAAGGTCATAATGGGCATATTACTTGGAGAAACCTCTTAGTGTGATAGCTCATCGGAATCGAGAAGAAGAGCACTATAGGATAAGATGGTCAGAAGTGACTTTTAGTGGCTGGAGAATCCATAAGGATGGACAAATCACTTTTTAGAGGTAAAATGGTTAATTAATTAATTAATTAAGTGATGTAATCATGGAATAATAAAATAAAGTAAAAGTCACTTGGAGGGAAGAAGTCAACAATGAATTAGGGTTTCAGCAGTGATTTAGGGTTTTGGAATTCAACAGTGAATTAGGGTTTCAACAGGGATTTAGGGTTTTGGAAAGCTATAAAGGAAGGGTCAGTGACCTAATTCATCATTATGCAGATTATGACTTGTCATTGAGGAGAGAGGCGCATCTCAGGATAGATAGTTCAGTGGATTCCAGGAGGAAGACACCAGTTGGATGATTTCGGTGTTGAGAGACACACCCTAGTCACCGCGAAGATCATTCATGTCTTCCATCATTCTTCAGCAACAATTATACAGTGTCCAACAACAAGGGTGCATTCATCCAGAGTGAGGGCGTAGCTTCCGAGAGGGTTTTAGTTGAGTCATCCTATTTGGGGAGAATTTTGAGATTTCCCTCTGACCCATTTGAGAGGAGGGCAAGGCACATCTTTTTCCTGGTTCCTCATTATATTTCGATGGAGGAATAAACTGGGATGCATTTTCCAGACTTGGACGTGCGACACTTTTGGTGGGCACATTTGGGGTTCCAGAGCGAGCATCATACCAGATTCAGGGAAACCCTTCCGACCCATTTCCCAGTAGACCAAGGTGGTCATTTTGAGACATACATCATCTTATTCTGACGGTGGAATCACTAGGACACATTTTTTCCAGAAGAAGAGGGGTGCATTCCCTAGGGGTATCCATGCGGGGTCCAGATTCATCAGCTCCGGGTATTATCTTTTAGTTGCTTATTTGTATTCTGGATAAGATCCTTTGTCTGTTGATCTATTCGAGTATTGTCAGTTTATTCAGCCGCATTCAACCATTTTGTAATCCACAGAGATATCATAATACAAACTTTGCAGTCCTTTGTTGCGTTTATTATCTATATGATCATTTATATGTTGTAAACCTTTGATCCTAAACACACATTAGCAGCGTTTCCTAGACTAGCCAAGTCAAGAACATTACAGTGGTATCAGAGCTGGTTTTCCTGCCAGCCTAAGGGGGAAATCAAATAAAGATGTAGATACATCATTACCAGCGAGTGGATTGACAGGAGCACAGATGGAGCCTACACCCATTAGATGTAGGGAGCATTGCTACAGTTGCAAAGTTCCTTGGAAGCCAAATCACCGATGCAGGGGTAAAGGGAAGGTGCACATTATTGAGGTGCACTATGACAATGAGGATGAAGAGATGCATGTGAATGAAACCATAGATGCCTATTTAGAGCAGTCTGATAAGGGTAGTGAGTCTTGCGCATCTGAGGGATAGTTGGAGGGACAGGATGATATCGTATATCCTGCATCTTCCCCATCAGGTAATGTTGAGGATTCAACACTTCATCATAGTGGTGACACTTGTGAGGATTCATATGTATTGGCACTTAAACATGATGAGCTTAGAAGGTTGGATGACCTACCAGTGGGTGTAGACATGGCTTCTAAGAAGTCATGTATGGAGAATGATGAGCTTCCTATGATGAGTGAACCACATTTTTCATCTTCTCAATCACCTATGCTAGCTACGACACATGAGGATATCAGTGGCATTCCTAATATTGTAGAGGACCCTTGTGTGGGGATTGTACAGAAGGAACATATGGATCTGCAGAACTAGGAGGAGAGGTATGGCTTGGAGATAGTTGACCTTACACATATCTATTACTATGAGGAGAGTGAATCACCACTCTTGGAGATTCCATTGATGGACCAGGTTGTGGAGAGAGATAGCTTGTTGGGACACTCACTCCCAGGATCGATCTATAGTGATGAGGATGCACTCCTTATTGGTTGGAATGACCATAGCACATGTCTGGACACATCTGTATGGGATCTAGACGCAGATGATATTAGTAGGGTAAGTGCATAGGAGGATACATCTGCCCATACAGGATATGGTGCGATTTAGATAAGGGCCACAGTTGGTGATGGTGTGCAGTGGCATGCAGGAGGACTTAGTAGCACAGGGGACAGTGGGTAGTTCAGTGCCTTATATTTTGAGGAGTGTGTTGTTGGGGATTCCATTGTTGACACTAGAAGTGAGAGGCATGAGGTAGCACCTCAGTGGCAGGACAATTGAGATTCAGTGAGGGCATGATCATGGCAGGCACTAGATGCATTGATGATACACATGCATTGGTGGCGGGTTATTGTTGGAGGGCCTCGATGGCACAAGATAGTTTAGATGGGGGACTTGTCATTGATGATTTCTATACACTCAGGGAGAGAGTGATTGTGATGAGGGTCGACTACCAATAGTTGTTGATGGATAGGGATTACCTATTGGAGGTTGGCGAGATGTATCACAGGGCATTGAGGGAGCAGGAGGTTGAGGTGGACCAACTCACTCATGAGTTGGTGAGAACATGGAGATTCTTGGAAGGCACACAAAAAACCCTTCAGAAATTAGAGTCGAGATCAGAGGAGCTCCTTGAGGAAACTAGACAAAAATCCACTACACCTATTTCAGTAGAGAGTCAGAGATATCCCTCAGCCACATTGTGAGAGAAAGTTGGTGGTTTAACAGTGGAGCACCAGTTGAGGGAGGAGCATGAGGAGTAACCCAGGATCACTGATGATTATGGAGAGGTATGATCCAGAGATACATGAGGACATCCATAGGTCATAGGGACCACCCTTCACGAGGGGTGGTGAGACAATTGGGCACACATGTACACATGGGGATTCCAGAGCTAGGGGTAGTTTTAAGGACACTTCCATTTATGTTCCAGGATTGGTTGACCTTCATGTAGAAGATGACCTCATAGTATACCCAAGATCCATGATGTTGCAGGTGTATACAGGAGATCACATGAGTATGTAGGGGCATACAATGATGAGTGGTAGTTCACAGAGACATACAGAGGTGTATAGTGGGATTTAGGGGGATGCACTGGATGGCAGGGAGGAGATGTACTCAGTAGAGCATGGAGATTCCTCTCCCTTGCAGTAGTATACATATCTGGGATATCACCTTCACCATAGAAGCAATTACGTGAGTGATTATGGATGGAGAATGATTGACCCACAGTTGGTATAGATACCTACTATTGTACCCGATGGTCGGTGTTCAGTGATGAGTACATGTGATTATTTACCATGGGTGTCGATGGACGAGCTTTTGGTTAAGACCTTTGGATTGACCAAAGCATATGCTACTTTCCAGTCCTATCGTTGGTTGCAGATATTTATGATGGCCTTTCCCAATACTTTCATCATTGATAGTAGCACAGGGGGAGCTAGACAATGGCAGGGGGCATGGAGAGTTGGTAGGCCGAGACCACCTAATAGGAGTGTCTTGATTGCATACATCAAGATAGGGGTGGATCATCAGGGGTAGACAGTTGAGTCCTTGGGCATGATGGAGAGTATACTAGTCCATGGGACATAGGATATCTTAGAGGTTGCTACATATTCAGACTCTCATTGGGATGAGGGTGGAGTGATTTCGACAGTTACTAGTACGACACATCAACAATTAGTGGGGATTGGAAGTGATGAACTTCCAAATTTGACATGGGATCCAGAAGTCCATTTGGTCAATAGTTTTTTTCATCTTATGAGGATCCAGGAGTGGAGGATCCAGAATGGATACTTTGATCAGACAGTCATGATCAGAGTAGAGCAGCGTCAGCATGATGGTCCCTATCAAAGACTATCATGGGACCCTGGGATTACAGGGTTGGGCATTTCAATGACTGGTGGAGATGAGTGGACCTTTGCAGGGGGAAGTCCCCTTGATTTTCCATTGAGTTTTAGTATTAGGGAGAGCACATCACTGGTTGGTGATTCATTGAGGTGTTGTAGTAGCTCACTATGGCAACAACATGTTCAATCGGTGGGGGCCGTGTTGGGTTTGGTATGGTCTGGTAGCACAGACTCATTTTGGTTTGAGACTGTGTGTTATTTGTAGGAGACTCATGGTAGTGATATGTTACAGGATTATATCTCACGAGGCATTGCAATTCATATTTTGATATGGGATCCGGGGATTGGAATGCTTGGTAGTTCAGCATTTGATGGAGTTGAGTTTAGAGTAGAGTGGTTGCTTGGGGAGTTGACTGAGATTCTTTGGCCATTGATCATTCTAATGATCAGGAGCATGTGGGTGTCATGCGTGGTGAGAACTTGGAGAGACCACATCTTGAAGGGAGTCTACCTTGTGTCACACAGGTGGATATGGGACCCTGGTATCATGTGTAGTTGGATTCAGTTATTGCTTGAGGACAAGCAATCTTCCGGCAAGGAGGACTGTAATGTCCCCATTTTGGGATATTATAACATTACAACATTTTAGAGTGTTATGCCTACCTGAGTAGCCAGATAAGGGTGACAGAGAATTCGGGAGATACTGAGGGGTTTATTTGGGCTCGACTTGCATTGTTCATCATCAGGATCCATTCTGCACAACTTGGCTTTGGTTTCATTGCATTCCGATGATTTCCGTAATTTTGAGTTATTATGGGTCATATCTTAATTAAATTCACTAAGAAGGTCATAATGGGAATATTACTTGGAGAAACCTCTTAGTGTGATAGCTCATCGGAATCGGGAAGAAGAGCACTACAGGATAAGATGGTGAGAAGTGACTTCCATTGGCTGGAGAAGCCATAAGGATGGATAAATCACTTTTTAGAGGTAAAATGGTTAATTAATCAGTTAATTAAGTGATTTAATCATGGAATAATAAAATAAAGTAAAAGTCACTTGGAGGGAAGAAGTCAACAGTGAATTAGGGTTTTAGTAGTGATTTAGGGTTTTGGAAGTCAACAATGAATTAGGGTTTCAACAGGGATTTAGGGTTTTGGAAATCTATAAAGGAAGGGTCAGCAACTGAATTCATCATTATGCAGATTATGACTAGTCATTGAGGAGAGAGGCCCATCTCAGGAGAGATAGTTCAGTGGATTCTAGAAGGAAGACACTAGTTGGATGATTTTGGTGTTGAGAGACACACCCTAGTCACCGAGAAGATCATTCAGGTCTTCCATCATTCTTCAGCAACAATTATACAGTGTCCAGTAGGGAATATCATTTAGGTCTTTCAACATTCTTCAACAACAGTTATACAGTGTCCAGCAGCAAGGGAACATTCATCCAGAGTGAGGGCGTAGCTTCTAAGAGGGTTTTAGTCAACTCATCCCATCCAGGGAGAATTCTGAGATTTCCCTCTGACCCATTTGAGAGGAGGGAAAGGCACATATTTTTTCTGGTTCCTCATCATATTTCGATGGAGGAATCAACTGGGACACATTTTCCAAACTTGGACGTGCGACACTTTTGGCGGGCACATTTGGAGTTCCAAAGCGAGCATCAGACCAGATTCAGGGAAACCCTTCCGACCCATTTCCCAGTAGACCAAGGCGGTCGTTTTGAGACATATCTCATCCTATTCCGATGGTGGAATCACTAGGACACATTTTTGCCAGAAGAAGAGGAGCGCATTCCCTAGGGGTATCCATCTGGGGTCCAGATTCATCAGCTCTGGGTATTATCTTTTAGTTGCTTATTTGTATTCTAGCTAATATCCTTTGTCTGTTGATCTAGTTGAGTATTGTCAGTTTATTCAGCCGCATTCTACCATTTTGTAATCCATGGAGATATCATAATACAAACTTTGCAGTCCTTTGTCGCGTTTGTTATTTGTATGATCATTTATATGTTGTAAACCTTTGATCCTACACACACATTAGCAACGTTTCCTAGACTAGCCAAGTCAGGAACATTACAAAGACCCATCCTGATGTGGATATGTGTTGATGTCGAACATTGGGGGGGGATGGAAGGAGAGAGTGATGATGAATCTCTCTATCCCATCCATGGTTCACCATTTATATGGTCATGGGAACCGAGATACCACAACATTCCTAGAAAAGTGATAGTTGATGTTGACAGGAATGAAGACACGGTTGTAAAGGGTGGAAATACCCCTTGAAATCAACTGAAAAATGGACCAGATACCAACTTATAATGGTGGTGTGTTGTTGATAAGTATGGGCAAGGTATTTTAAGAATGGGACTCAAGACTTCTCTTGGGTGGATCATATTTGACAGTGAACAATAGAAGAAATAAAATAACCAATTGGACATAAAGTGATTTGAGGTCAGGGTGACAATCAAATATGGTGAATGTTGTCCAATTGGGACTAAGGATGTAGTGATTGAAAATTAATAGGTAGTTGAGTGTAGGAACTCAGGGATCATAGTGAATGGTACTAGGATACATGAGGTGCTTCCAACAATAAGGATTTATGCAGACATAGGTGACTCGGTGTGAATGTTCTGACCAAGAGAGAATATGATTGTCGCCGGGTGAAATGAAGTCATCAGATGCAATGGAATGGGTATACTTGCTTCTTGTAAAAAGATGTTCTTTGTAAAATTATCAATGAATGAAAAAATAATTGGATTGAATGTGCAAACACAGAGATGGGTTCCCTAGTGATCAAATGACTCATCCTTGTGAGGTGAGAGTAGTGAGAGCAAGTGGGGGGGTGGGGGGGTGGAAGGGACCCTAGTTTGGGACTTTGTGGAGGTGAGTTAATGATGAGTTGGAATGCATATGGTCCACTGATATTGGGGGAGATGAGGGGCCAATAAAAATGCATAAATGCATTCAACAGAACCAAGCATGAAATGTATGAAGAGCTAGGAATCCACATGTATGAGACAACAAGATGATGAGAAGAAGTACAAGGTTCATTCTTGGAGAGGTAAACTATTCAAAATATTTTCCTATGGTAAGAAACAACATGGGTTTCAATTCACAAGGGGTGCTAAAAACCAAGACAACCCATGGGGGTGAAATCCTATTGGGTAGCAACAACCAAATGCATGTGGAACTGGGTGAAGTTGTTGTATAACTAGGGAAGGAATCCCTAAGGGCATGTGGGGGGGATAACACTGTTGAATGAAATGAGCTCAAAGGGATTAATTAACATGCTAGTTTGAAGAAGTATATACATGAAGGAGCAGGATGAATGGCCTTTCCATGCAAAGAGACAAAGAGAGCCTCCTTGAAAGTACCTTCACACATGAAACAAAATACCCAAAGTGAAAATACATGATAGAAATGAATCTGATAAGGTAATTGGGATCAAAATAAAAGAGTGACGGTGAGCTAGCATACTTGTTAAATGAGTGGAAAGATGAGGGGTTCCATAGAAAATTTTTAGGGAATATGAAAAAATCATACCATTGTGAAGGGTGTAAGATGGTGATCCCAACGACGCAAACGGTTGTGAAAACAAATCTTCTGAGCTCCCATACAAACTCGAGGAACATGGTGACAAGGCCATATAAAATAGGAGTGGGGCCCACCATTCCATCTCATTTGTACTTGTGTTGATATGGATTCTAGTTTGTGGGGCCCATGATGTTCAGAATTCAGTTGCACTTGCTTCCTTAAGTGGATTTTGACTGCGAGAGAGCCAGGTATGGGGTCCTAACTCAATATTTTTGTGTACGCATTCAATTTTTAGTGTAGGGGTGTGTGAGAGGACCATACAACCCCTTTTTTAAGGTGGTCGTACGATTGTGTAATAGTCCTTTACATTACTCCATTGGAAGATATCCTACCACTTGCACCTAAAATTAACACATTGGAAAGATGAGAAATCCACTTGCATGATATCTTGTATTTTTCTTATGTAACCTAACTTCCCCTCTATTAGGTTTTGATCATGGTGATTAGCATGACTAGATTGGAAGAACTTGACCTCCACTCCACAATCAAGTGTGACACATCCATCGTCGACATCCTCAATGAGGAAATGATGTCCATATGCCCTCATAGATGGGAATAAATGACCTTGTAAAAATATGAACAAAGGATTGTATCATATGTCTAATAACCTGAGCATCAATAAAAACATAATACATGTTATAATTCAAACATGCATTATAAATTGAATAATTTACTCAATGATATTATTACACAGCTACTACATCAAATCCGTTTCTTTAGTTCATGCTCTTCACCATGTGGGTAATGATCAAACATGCCATAATTCTCTCTAATATGGTCAATCTCCTAACTATTGCTATAGATCATTGTTTAATTTTCTTTTAAATGATTAGAATAAGATATGATTAAATGGTTCAATTGTCTAAATTCTTTCCTTTTACTGTTCCATTTACTTCTCTTCTCTTCATACAACACAACCCATAATTGTGTTGCCTCCACGTTGTAAAGAACAAATTTATCAATGGCATCAATTTCTGAATTTGTTGATGTATTCATGAAATCAAAATGAATAGTATGAGATCAAATATATATTATTAAGTATAGTGTAAACAATTACTCTCTAGAAATTTGACAAAAGATAATTGACTTACTATTTATTGTGTGCCTTTTCCCATTCATTTGGAGTGACTCCCCTTTCCTTTTGTTGTCATATAATTGATCATCCCAAACCACTCCACCTAGTGTATCATTAATTTTCTTAATGTACTCACTAGCATAATAGAATGACTCATATACTATGTACCCCTTGACCATAGACCCCTTGGGCTTTCCCCTTTGTTGAACTAGCCCCTTCAACTATTTCATGTACCTCTGTAAGAAGAACATCTAATTCCATGAAATGTATTGGTATTTCCTTTTCAAACATACAAACAATCTCAACTATCTATCAACACCACCATGGAATGTTAACCATGGGAATCTCCTTGGATGTAATCCAACAACAAATGTAGATAATCAGATATGGCATGTTGCAAATCATAACATTATTCATGGTTCACACAACTAGGCACAAGAAAAGGATAATGGAATTATAAAATAAACACATACAAGACTAATTGGCATAACATTGTTACTACATAACTTATTATAACCTACACTATAGAAAAACAAGCATGTAATCAACATACATACTCTTAGAAGGTTTAGATAGTCATGTGATTTCAACCTCAATGATTGCTCTTCTACAATGAAGCAACATCATAAAGTTGACATATATAAATAAGGTGCCTTGACATCCAATATAAAATCTTTCACCAAAATAAAGATCATATTTCTTCAAACTCCATGGCACATTACCTTCTTTAAAACACTAAGAGGGACCAACCTCTCCTCTACTTTCTTTTCTTGGATAATATTTATTTTTAGTATTTGAAGAAATAAGATCTCTCATAACACCTAATGTGTCACATTTTTTTATTACAAGTGCCTCCAAAAAGAAGATGAAACATTTTTGAATATATGCATATGAAGTGAGTCATAAAATACAATTTTTCTTTTCATTTGAATGGGAATTTTCTTAGCATAGGTCTAGAAAAATTCAAGATCATCGAACATAAGTTCCCCATTTGAATCAAAAAATTCTACAATTTCCGTATCCTTCTTTGTGTCATATGCCCTAAGCCAATCTATCAATGTCGATATTTTAGTTCTTCAAGTTATCTCTAGTTTACCATTGAAAGTAGATGTTGCTCTTATATAAGGGTGTTATTCTGGGAGGAATAATATTAAGCAACCATACACCAGATTTCATGGGTGGTTGGACCACCCAACCTTTATATAAGGTCCACAACATTTCCATCCATGATACCCTTTTGTTACAATAATTGTGATGTTATTGTATGTTAAACATGTTAGTGCCAAAGGAGACAATTGCACCAATTTAAGTATGTTAAATAACATTATGGATATAAACAAATCAATAAGCATTCTTACTAGATAAAACTCCTAGTACTAGATAATCATGTCTCATGTATGCACATATGACATACAACGTAAATGGCTTCTCCATTGAGATGGGTCTCTCTACATCATACACCTATATCCCTTGCCATAATTGCTTCAATTCATCAATCAATGGCTGGAGGTAGACATCCATTCTCTTCACTTCACTTCTAATAGGGACTATAAGAGCCAACATGAGATGTTCATTCTTCATGGAAAACCATGGGAGGATATAGTTATTGATCACTACCACTAGAAAAATAGAATAGTTTGTGTTTTGGATGGAATACAGGTTAAATCCATCCATGGCTATGCTCAATCGAAGGCTTCATATTTCATCCTTGAATTTACCAAGTCATGGATCCTCTATATGCTTCATTATTATTGAATCCATACTTCATGACTATTGAATCCATTGGGATATGCATAACTCCTAGCTCGCTTTTATGTGAGGCATGCCACCCATGAAAGACATCTAATTCTTTGCAATGAAAGAGCCTTTAAAGCATTGGGATTATAGGCATGCACCTCAATATCATATGAGGAGGAACATGTGCATTGCCTTTGTTTTCTTATTTATGATACCTATCATGCCCACCTTTTGGACTTATCTCTTTGTTCGTGTATTTACCTTTCTATATAATACAATCATTTGAACAAGTGTTCTATGATATTGATCTATAAATGAGAGGCTTATATCCTATTTGTCTCGCCAATACATAACCCTTTCAACAACTAATTTTTTTTCTCTCTTTTAGATAATTGTATAGACTCGACCAACCAAGTCGAGTCGACCAAATGAAGAGGAAGTCATGTCAAAGACCGAGTCAAATTTGATTGGATGAAAGGTGAGTCAAACACATCCAAGTCGGGTCAAATGAGTGAAAGGACAACCAACCAAATTTTAGTTGACCCAAATTTAAGTCAACCAAGTCATATTAGATGAAAGTCAGGTCGATCAAGAAAGTCAAAACTGAACAAAAGAGACTCCACTGGAAAGGTGGGCAAATTGGTTCAACTAGGAAGGATTTTTGGTCAAATGAAGAAGTGTAAGTCGACCAAGAAAGAATCTCGTCGGAAATGGGTCGGACTAAGGTTTAAATAAATGGTTAAAAGGAAAATCCAGTGACCAACCATGGAGGGAAAACTTGGGAAAGTCAGATTTAGCAACCAACAGCTGAGGATAAAGTATGAAGGGTGAATTTGATGACCCATAGTGTGTAAAAACACTTGGAGGATGGATTCAACAACCAATTGTGTAGAAAAACATTGTGGGGACGTTTTTGGTAACCCACAACACATAAAAATGCCCAAGGGTGATTTTGGTAATCCCACATCAACTAAAAACGTCTTGAAGTTGAGTTGGGCATTTGACGACAGAGAAAAAAATATGTAGGAGAAATTGATAGTTGACTTAATTGCAAAAATGGGTATATAGTTCATGGGAAGCTAATAAATGCCCCAACAACCCTAGGCTTCCATATATATGTCATCTATGATTTATGGGTAAGGAAAATTCCCAACAAATTCGAGAATGTGCTTAATGACTCTAAAAATGAAATTAGAAACCCCCAAGTAAATAACAACGGCTCTAGAAGGATGGCCATCGATTTCCAACTTCAGAATCAATGTACAAGTAAGATTAAATAGTTGTCAGTATGGTTTACTGACCCATGGGGACCATGGTAATATAAAATGAGCTTAAACCAAATGACATGAAGTTCTTATTGTCGAAACCATACACCGACAACAATTAAATTACAGTGCACACCATTTTCCATTCATAAACAAATACAACTACACCAATCATCACACATAAACTCAAAATTGACCTTGGAAACCCAAATGGGAAAGCCAACATTCTTTTGGCTTTGACCAGGCTCTTTATTATTCAACAATGGGTAAGTTACAAGCTCTTTGGTTCATATCTATGCTCCTCAATGACATATGGACAACCTCTTTACATCATTCACAGCTAAAGAACCCTTTTCTCATTATGTGGAAACATAATATAGAGGATTTATTCAACTGAGAGGACAGTTCGAAGGTCGAGCATTCCCAATGCTTCATCTTCTCTCTAGTTCATTTCTCCATATTTTCCCTGTTTGTTTGTCTTTTCTCCCACGTGGAAAAAGTATCATGAACGTCTCATTATTTATTCACATACAACAATATACTTCCTGAATTTACATATATTAAATACAAAAATGGACATCAATCGTGATGGCATGGGGCCCTTCATGCCACCAATTTGATCTCCTTCATCATCCATAACCTTAAACAATGCTCATGTTGATCATCTTAGAGCCTATGTCGATAGCCAATCATTCTTTTCAGATCCAATTAAGATCACACCTCCCCATTGGGAGGCTTTTGGTCCCCAAAATATGCCAAGGATAGATGAGGGAATGTGGTTTCAATCTGGTTCCTCTCATATCACTTCTCTTTCCTTGCAATATGTCCCTTGAGACCAATATGCCACATTTCTTATTGTCCTTTGTGAGTCATCTACTCCTTGTGCTGCAAAATTGTTTCTTCCTTCAACTCCTCAAGTCCATGAGGAGCAAGGTCTTCAATAGTGGGAAGAATCTGATGCTCTTCCTCCTTATCCAGCATGAAGGGTTCAAACAACTTCAAATTTTCCATGTTCACCACTGAGCTGATCTACATGTAAGGTGGAAGTTTCATCCTAAAGGAATTCTCCTTCACTTGTTCAATGATCTCAAATGGCCCATATCTAAGGGGCTTGAGTTTCTTTGTTGCTCCTTGCAGTCATCCCTTACAGAGATAGAGCCACACCTTGTCTCCAAGATGGAATTTATGATCCTCCCTATGTTTATCATGCCTAGCCTTGTACAACTGTTGGTTGTTCTTGAGATGTTCCTGAACCCTTAGATGTATATGCCTGATCTTTTCCACAAATGTGTTTTCCTTCTGTTCTTCTCCTTGTAGCCATGCAAATTCCTTTTGTTATCCATAAAAAATATAAAATGGTGAAGGTGGTAAATAGCCAAAACAAGTCTCGAAAGGAGACTTATTGGTGGCAGAATGAAGTGCTCTATTGTAAGAGTGTTGAGTGTGGACTATCTATTCATCCCAAGTCTTTGGATGTCTGTTGTTGTAACCTCTCAACAATCACACTAGTGTCTTGTTTACTACCTTAGTTTTTCCATCAGTCTGAACATGGAAGGCAATGGAGTACTTCAAATTGGTATCTATTCTTTCCCAAAGCATTGTCCAAAATTTGCCCAAGAACCTATTGTCCTGATCAAATATGATGGAGTTGGCAATCCGAAATGTATGCAGACATGGTTGAAAAATAGTGCAGTTGCTTCTCGTCTAGATATTGTCTTCTTATAGGAAATGAACACACACATTTTTCTAAAGTGGTCTACCACAATGATCAAGTAAGCATGGCCTCTATGATTCATACGTAAACCTCCAATAAAATCCACGGAGATGCTCTCCCAAGGTCTGCTTGACACTGGCAATGGCATGTACAAGCCAAGTTTTCGATTGCTTGTCTTACTAGTGTTGCAAAGAATGCAACCTCCAACAAAATTTTCCATCTTCTCCTGCATCTTCAACCGATACATATACCATTGTAGATTTGCCACTATCTTTGTCACACCAAAATGTCCATCAACACTAGAAGTGTGTGCTTCTCTCATCAACTGAAATCTTATGTCTCGGGGTATGCATAGTTTATCCAACATGTACAACAACCCATCTTGGAGGTGGTATTCATTTCCTTCCATGGTAGTGAGAAACCTCTCCTTTAGCTTCTTATAGACTCCTCTGAAATCTTCATCTCCCTCATAATATTCACTCAGAATCTAATGAGTGAAAGGATCAAGTTGCATTATCATTCTAATTTTTGCAATCTTCTTCAATGGTGGTCAAGAGAGCATGTCTTCCAGTCTGTTTGTGACTCCTTTCTTGTACTTAATCAATAAATGAAATTGATACAAGAAATATAACCACTTGTAATGCCTTACATGTTGCATATTGCTCCAACTCTGTATATACTAAAGGGGATGATGAAATGTGATCGAGGAGGATCTAAAGGGCCAAAAATTCAAAGTCCTCTAATATAAAAAAAAAATGGTGCCAAGTCAAAGATCTCGTCGTGACCTTTCCAACAACATGAACAACACCTCAAACAAAGTCCGTATGAATAAGATATGGCAAGTCAAAGTTGTGCTCAACCTAGTCAAAGTCAACCTATTGACATCAACATCCATATAGGTGATGTCAGCAGTCAACTACACATGGGTGAATCAGCATGATGATGTGGCACCACCTAGGGTCTGACATGTGGCATGTTTATTTGGAAAATTCAGTGGCCAAGTGGGCCAATGACAAGGTGACATGTGACAACACTAGGGCCTCCATGTGGCCTCTTGACCGTACAACACGCGACAAGATGACTAGATAAAAACATCAAATGGTAGGGTGCCACGTGACACCCCATGGATGCCTAATGAGGGCTCGAAACAGAATGTTCAAAAAATAAAAGTTCGGGCTAGACCAGCTGGAGGCCACATACCAAATGTTACGACCACAAAATCCAGCCACATCCAAACAAAAACCGGTGACAACATTAATGATGAGGACTGTGCATGGGTCATTTCAAACAATTTGGTGGAGGTCCAACTATTAAAAGGGTTGGTGTTTTTTTAATAGGATCCCCCCCTTTTGGCATGATATGGTGTTTTTTAACATATATATATATGTACCCGACGGTTGCGATATTTTCACACAGTTGTTATAACTATATGTTAAAAAACACCATATCATGCCAAAAGGGGGGAGCCTGTTGTAACACACCCGACCCCTGAGTGAATTTCCTAGGGATGGGGCCTCAAAATTTCATTCTCCTTGAATGATCAAACTCTTCATTCAAGGTTTCTACCACACTCTGCTCGTCCAGAATTTTCCAACCACGGTCTCCATGCTCAAAACCGAGCACAGAATCAACAGATATATCTCCCGAAGTTCTTCGGGTGTTCATTGGTTGAGGGCCACGTGGCACCCAAGTGGATCCACCTCACATGTTTTATTTCCAATTTCCTTCCTCCACAGTGGAATACCATCCACAGTCTGATACCACGATTGGACTTACTATATTTCTCCTATGGCAGTTGTGGAGGGATTCGACACTTCGACCTTCACACCTCTTTACTATCTATGCACGAGACCACTTGTAGTTCCAAACTTCCAAAGTCCCGTAAGCTCACCATGTGGCTCTAGCCTTTAGGCCATTCAGTCTCTCTACCATACTACATCCCATATCCTTCGGAGTTCCGAAGTCCCGGAGTTCCAGAGTCCCGGTCACTTCACCAACCACATTGGTTAGGCGTATACATACCAGGAATTGACACGAAGGATGGGTCAGGGTGACACGTGTTATGTTCCAATGGGCCTATGGGGTATGTGATACACACAAATCCAGATGAAACGTGGCACGTCAAGCTGGGTTCCACATCACCCTGGGTGACATCACTGCACCTCATCACCCTGGACTGACAAACTTCTAACATTCCTCAGTTCTCACAGTCGAGATCCGACCGCATAGGTTTATAGATCTACGAATCTTGATACCTCAGGGATTCGATGTTCAGGAGTGTTGCTATGAAAACTCCTCTTATCTCCCGAAGTGCCCAATATCCACACTCTAGGGACTAGTGCCACCCGTCCCCGGTATATCGACGACTGGGAAAGAACCCGAAGGATCCCTTTATCTATGTTCTGGGTTCTTCGTGGCTCCGACCTTTGGGGTTTTGGATCCTGGTTTAGCTATTAAGATGGGTTCACCTAACCCCATGGGAACCTCCTAACGTCAGTCAACCTTATGGGAAACTGAGTTCCCCAGTTACCTTCAACCAGTATAAGGTTGGTAAGGTCGGTCATACTCCAAAGTCCTGGACTTTTGGAACTCAGAAGCCCAGAGGACATAGATTCCTTAGGCTTAGCCTAAGGTTCCTGGGTATTGGTAATATGGGTCCTCTTGAACAGATCTTGTATGCTCGTCTTCCAAATGAAAATACCTCCTCTTCTCAAGGATTGAACTTCGCTATCCTTCCTAAGATTTATCATGAATTAGGTAAGGACTTGGGCCTAGAATCTCGATCACACAACAAGGAGGCTAAAGAGGTATCCTCTTCAGACGGATAGGTTCAAATCGACACAATATCTCTAACTCGATCGTCTTACAGACTTATGTCCCAAGCAACCTCAGGAACTAAGTTGGGGCATACATCCTATCGGTCGGAAGCATAAGTTCACAAGGAGATGAGTGCATACACATACCATGACCATTACACACATAAACCATTTATAAATACACATACATATAAATCCATTATTCATGTTCAATACATAAAACAGGGAAAATACTTATCAGAACCAAATAACGTGAAGCGACTGCTGAAAGGGGTGCCCATTTCCTACCAACCATAGGCTCAGTCACTCCTAATGGATTTACCACTAGCCACCCCCGAGCTAGACCATGATGCTCTGCAATAGAATCCTTTCTTCTGGCTCAATGACAATAGGGATGTAGGTTACTCTCCTCCTCCCACAATATCTTGACAACAGTTTACACAATACCAAGCAAGGAGGACCAACCTCTTTTATCATCTTGTATCATAACCCTACTAGCCATTTCCTTGCAACCAGAACACTCATTCATTAGTTTTTTCTTGAACCCAAGAGATTATCCTCTCATCTCTGCACTCTTCGTAGGTCTCTCTCTGCCCACCAAACCTTCCTTTGTTTCCTTCCTCATCAAGATTGTGTGTGGCTCGAATCCTAGGTTTGTGGTCAGGTCTGAAAGCCTTACAGATGGGTGCTTTGACCCATCCCCTCATTAACTCTTGAGGAGGTCTTCCCACCTACCAACCTGATTGTAATTCATTTATGGTTCAGAGGATTGTTCTGGTCTTGAGCAATTAAATCCAGTAAGGTACTTGTTTGGTGGAGGTTAACACAACCATTCCTGGTCCCCTTCACCATCTCTTTCATAGCATTCATGGTCTCTCTTAGGACAC
>ML789577.1:708967-721764 GCA_009831015.1 Picea engelmannii
GTGTCCTAAGAGAGACCATGAATGCTATGAAAGAGATGGTGAAGGGGACCAGGAATGGTTGTGTTAACCTCCACCAAACAAGTACCTTACTGGATTTAATTGCTCAAGACCAGAACAATCCTCTGAACCATAAATGAATTACAGTCAGGATGGTAGGTGGGAAGACCTCCTCAAGAGTTAATGAGGGGATGGGGCAAAGCACCCATCTGTAAGGCTTTCAGATCTGACCACAAACTTGGGATTCGATCCACACACAATCTTGACGAGGAAGGAAACAAAGGAAGGTGTGGTGGGCAGAGAGAGACCTACGAAGAGTGCAGAGATGAGAGGATAATCTCTTGGGTTCAAGAAAGAACTAATGAATGAGTGTTTTGGTTGCAAGGAAATGGCTAGTAGGGTTATGATACAAGATGATAAAAGAGGTTGGTCCTCCTTGCTTGGTATTGTGTAAACTGTTGTGAAGATATTGTGGGAGGAGGAGAGTAACCTACATCCCTACTGTCATTGAGCCGAAAGAAAGGATTCTATTGCAGAGCATCATGGTCTAGCTCGGGGGTGGCTAGTGGTAAATGCATTAGGAGTGACTGAGCCTATGGTTGGGAGGAAATGGGCACCCCTTTCAGCAATCGCTTCACGTTATTTGGTTCTGATAAGTATTTTCCCTGTTTTATGTATTGAACATGAATAATGGATTTATATGTATGTGTATTTATAAATGGTTTATGTGTGTAATGGTCATGGTATGTGTATGCACTCATCTCCTTGTGAAATTATGCTTCTGACCGATAGGATGTATGCCCCAAATTAGTTCTTGAGGTTGCTTGGGACATAAGTCTGTAAGATGATCGAGTTAGAGATATTGTGTCGATCTGAACCTTTCCGTCTGAAGAGGATACCTCTTTAGCCTCCTTGCTGTGTGATCGAGATTCTAGGCCCAAGTCCTTAACTAATTCATGATAAATCTCATGAAGGATAGCGAAGTTCAATCCTTGAGAAGAGGAGGTATTTTCATTTGGAAGATGAGCAGACAAGATCTGTTCAAGAGGACCCATATTACCAATACCCAGGAACCTTAGGCTAAGACTAAGGAATCTATGTCCTCTGGGCTTCTGAGTTCCAAAAGTCCGGGACTTTGGAGTATGACCGACCTTACCAACCTTATACCGGTTGAAGGTAACTGGGGAACTCAGTTTCCCATAAGGTTGACTGACATTAGGAGGTTCCCCTGGGGTTAGGTGAACCCATCTTACTAGCTAAACCGGGATCCAAAACCCCAAAGGTCGGAGCCACGAAGAACCCAGAACATAGATCAAGGGATCCTTCGGGTTCTTTCCCAGCCGTCGATATACCGGGGACGGGTGGCGCTGGTCCCTAGAGTGCAGATATTGGGCACTTCGGGAGATAAGAGGAGTTTGCATAGAAACACTCCTGAACATCGAATCCCTGAGGTATCAAGATTCATAGATCTATAAACCTATGTGGCCGAATCTCGACTGTGAGAACTGAGGAATGTTAGAAGTTTGTCAGTCCAGGGTGATGAGGTGCAGTGATGTCACCCAGGGTGATGTGGAACCCAGCTTGACGTGCCACGTTTCATATGGATTTGTGTGTATCACATACCCCATAGGCCCATTGGAACATAACACGTGTCACCCTGACCCATCCTTCGTGTCAATTCCTGGTATGTGTATGCCTAACCAACGTGGTTGGTGAAGTGACCGGGACTCAGGAACTCCAGGACTTCAGAACTCCGAAGGATATGGGATATAGTATGGTAGAGAGACTGAATGGCCTAAAGGCTAGAGCCACATGGTGAGCTTACGTGACTTTGGAAGTTTGGAACTACAGGTGGTCTCATGCGTAGATAGTAAAGAGGCGTGAAGGTCGAAGTGTCGAATCCCTCCACAAATGCCATAGGAGAAATAGAGTAAGTCCAATCGTGGTATCAGACTGTGGATGGTATTCCACCATGGAGGAAGGAAATTGGAAATAAAACATGTGAGGTGGATCCACTTGGGTGCCACGTGGCCATCAACCAATGAACACCCGAAGAACTTCGGGAGATATATCTGTTGATTATGTGCTTGGTTTTGAGCATGGAGACCGTGGTTGGAAAATTCTGGATGAGCAGAGTGTGGTAGAAACCTTGAATGAAGAGTTTGATCATTCAAGGAGAATGAAATTTTGAGCCCCCATCCCTAGGAAATCCACTCGGGGGTCGGGTGTGTTACAATAGGATCCCCCCTTTTGGCATGATATGGTGTTTTTTAACATATAGTTATAACAACTGTGTGAAAATATCGCAACCGTCGGGTACATATATATAGTTATAACAACTGTGTGAAAATATCGCAACCGTCGGGTACATATATATATGTACCCGACGGTTGCGATATTTTCACACAGTTGTTATAACTATATGTTAAAAAACACCATATCATGCCAAAAGGGGGGGATCCTGTTAAAAAAAACACCAACCCTTTTAATAGTTGGACCTCCACCAAATTGTTTTTAATGACCCATGCACGGTCCTCGTCATTAATGTTGTCACCGATTTTTGTTTGGATGTGGTTTGATTTTGTGGTCGTAACATTTGGTATGTGGCCTCCAGCCGGTCTGGCCCGAACTTTTATTTTTTGAACATTCTGTTTCAAGCCCTCATTAGGCATCCATGGGGTGCCACGTGGCACCCTACCATTTGATGTTTTTATCTAGTCAGCTTGTCGCGTGTTGTACGGTCAGGAGGCCACATGGAGGCCCCTAGTGTTGTCACATGTCACCTTGTCATTGGCCCACTTGGCCACTGAATTTTCCAAATCAACATGCCACATGTCAGACCCTAGGTGGTGCCACATCATCATGCTGATTCACCCATGTGTAGTTGATTGCTGACATCACCTGTATGGATGTTGATGTCAATAGGTTGACTTTGACTAGGTTGAGCACAACTTTGACTTTCCATATCTTATTCATACGGACTCTGTTTGAGGTGTCGTTCATGTCGTTGGAAAGGTCACGACGAGATCTTTGACTTGGCACCATTTTTTTTATATTAGAGGACTTTGAATTTTTGGCCCTTTAGATCCTCCTCGATCACATTTCATCATCCCCTTTAGTATATACAGAGTTGGAGCAATATGCATCATGTGAGGCATTACAAGTGGTTATATTTCTTGTATCAATTTCATTTATTGATTAAGTACAAGAAAGGAGTCACAAACAGACTGGAAGACATGCTCTCTTGACCACCATTGAAGAAGATTGCAAAAATTAGAATGATAATGCAACTTGATCCTTTCACTCATTAGATTCTGAGTGAATATTATGAGGGAGATGAAGATTTCAGAGGAGTCTATAAGAAGCTAAAGGAGAGGTTTCTCACTACCATGGAAGGAAATGAATACCACCTCCAAGATGGGTTGTTGTACATGTTGGATAAACTATGCATACCCCGAGACATAAGATTTCAGTTGATGAGAGAAGCACACACTTCTAGTGTTGATGGACATTTTGGTGTGACAAAGATAGTGGCAAATCTACAATGGTATATGTATCGGTTGAAGATGCAGGAGAAGATGGAAAATTTTGTTGGAGGTTGCATTCTTTGCAACACTAGTAAGACAAGCAATCGAAAACTTGGCTTGTACATGCCATTGCCAGTGTCAAGCAGACCTTGGGAGAGCATCTCCGTGGATTTTATTGGAGGTTTACGTATGAATCATAGAGGCCATGCTTACTTGATCATTGTGGTAGACCACTTTAGAAAAATGTGTGTGTTCATTTCCTATAAGAAGACAATATCTAGACGAGAAGCAACTGCACTATTTTTCAACCATGTCTGCATACATTTCGGATTGCCAACTCCATCATATTTGATCAGGACAATAGGTTCTTGGGCAAATTTTGGACAATGCTTTGGGAAAGAATAGATACCAATTTGAAGTACTCCATTGCCTTCCATGTTCAGACTGATGGAAAAACTAAGGTAGTAAACAAGACACTAGTGTGATTGTTGAGAGGTTACAACAACAGACATCCAAAGACTTGGGATGAATAGATAGTCCACACTCAACACTCTTACAATAGAGCACTTCATTCTGCCACCAATAAGTCTCCTTTCGAGACTTGTTTTGGCTATTTACCACCTTCACCATTTTATATTTTTTATGGATAACAAAAGGAATTTGCATGGCTACAAGGAGAAGAACAGAAGGAAAACACATTTGTGGAAAAGATCAGGCATATACATCTAAGGGTTCAGGAACATCTCAAGAACAACCAACAGTTGTACAAGGCTAGGCATGATAAACATAGGGAGGATCATAAATTCCATCTTGGAGACAAGGTGTGGCTCTATCTCTGTAAGGGATGACTGCAAGGAGCAACAAAGAAACTCAAGCCCCTTAGATATGGGCCATTTGAGATCATTGAACAAGTGAAGGAGAATTCCTTTAGGATGAAACTTCCACCTTACATGTAGATCAGCTCAGTGGTGAACATGGAAAATTTGAAGTTGTTTGAACCCTTCATGCTGGATAAGGAGGAAGAGCATCAGATTCTTCCCACTATTGAAGACCTTGCTCCTCATGGACTTGAGGAGTTGAAGGAAGAAACAATTTTGCAGCACAAGGAGTAGATGACTCACAAAGGACAATAAGAAATGTGGCATATTGGTCTCAAGGGACATATTGCAAGGAAAGAGAAGTGATATGAGAGGAACCAGATTGAAACCACATTCCCTCATCTATCCTTGGCATATTTTGGGGACCAAAAGCCTCCCAATGGGGAGGTGTGATCTTAATTGGATCTGAAAAGAATGATTGGCTATCGACATAGGCTCTAAGATGATCAACATGAGCATTGTTTAAGGTTATGGATGATGAAGGAGATCAAATTGGTGGCATGAAGGGCCCCATGCCATCACGATTGATGTCCATTTTTGTATTTAATATATGTAAATTCAGGAAGTATATTGTTGTATGTGAATAAATAATGAGACGTTCATGATACTTTTTCCACGTGGGAGAAAAGACAAACAAACAGGGAAAATATGGAGAAATGAACTAGAGAGAAGATGAAGCATTGGGAATGCTCGACCTTCGAACTGTCCTCTCAGTTGAATAAATCCTCTATATTATGTTTCCACATAATGAGAAAAGGGTTCTTTAGCTGTGAATGATGTAAAGAGGTTGTCCATATGTCATTGAGGAGCATAGATATGAACCAAAGAGCTTGTAACTTACCCATTGTTGAATAATAAAGAGCCTGGTCAAAGCCAAAAGAATGTTGGCTTTCCCATTTGGGTTTCCAAGGTCAATTTTGAGTTTATGTGTGATGATTGGTGTAGTTGTATTTGTTTATGAATGGAAAATGGTGTGCACTGTAATTTAATTGTTGTCGGTGTATGGTTTCGACAATAAGAACTTCATGTCATTTGGTTTAAGCTCATTTTATATTACCATGGTCCCCATGGGTCAGTAAACCATACTGACAACTATTTAATCTTACTTGTACATTGATTCTGAAGTTGGAAATCGATGGCCATCCTTCTAGAGCCGTTGTTATTTACTTGGGGGTTTCTAATTTCATTTTTAGAGTCATTAAGCACATTCTCGAATTT
Organism: Picea engelmannii; assembly: GCA_009831015.1. Classification (NCBI taxonomy): domain Eukaryota; kingdom Viridiplantae; phylum Streptophyta; class Pinopsida; order Pinales; family Pinaceae; genus Picea; species Picea engelmannii. The sequence continues at coordinate 714,588 of ML789577.1, forward strand.
GTTGGGAATTTTCCTTACCCATAAATCATAGATGACATATATATGGAAGCCTAGGGTTGTTGGGGCATTTATTAGCTTCCCATGAACTATATACCCATTTTTGCAATTAAGTCAACTATCAATTTCTCCTACATATTTTTTTCTCTGTCGTCAAATGCCCAACTCAACTTCAAGACGTTTTTAGTTGATGTGGGATTACCAAAATCACCCTTGGGCATTTTTATGTGTTGTGGGTTACCAAAAACGTCCCCACAATGTTTTTCTACACAATTGGTTGTTGAATCCATCCTCCAAGTGTTTTTACACACTATGGGTCATCAAATTCACCCTTCATACTTTATCCTCAGCTGTTGGTTGCTAAATCTGACTTTCCCAAGTTTTCCCTCCATGGTTGGTCACTGGATTTTCCTTTTAACCATTTATTTAAACCTTAGTCCGACCCATTTCCGACGAGATTCTTTCTTGGTCGACTTACACTTCTTCATTTGACCAAAAATCCTTCCTAGTTGAACCAATTTGCCCACCTTTCCAGTGGAGTCTCTTTTGTTCAGTTTTGACTTTCTTGATCGACCTGACTTTCATCTAATATGACTTGGTTGACTTAAATTTGGGTCAACTAAAATTTGGTTGGTTGTCCTTTCACTCATTTGACCCGACTTGGATGTGTTTGACTCACCTTTCATCCAATCAAATTTGACTCGGTCTTTGACATGACTTCCTCTTCATTTGGTCGACTCGACTTGGTTGGTCGAGTCTATACAATTATCTAAAAGAGAGAAAAAAAATTAGTTGTTGAAAGGGTTATGTATTGGCGAGACAAATAGGATATAAGCCTCTCATTTATAGATCAATATCATAGAACACTTGTTCAAATGATTGTATTATATAGAAAGGTAAATACACGAACAAAGAGATAAGTCCAAAAGGTGGGCATGATAGGTATCATAAATAAGAAAACAAAGGCAATGCACATGTTCCTCCTCATATGATATTGAGGTGCATGCCTATAATCCCAATGCTTTAAAGGCTCTTTCATTGCAAAGAATTAGATGTCTTTCATGGGTGGCATGCCTCACATAAAAGCGAGCTAGGAGTTATGCATATCCCAATGGATTCAATAGTCATGAAGTATGGATTCAATAATAATGAAGCATATAGAGGATCCATGACTTGGTAAATTCAAGGATGAAATATGAAGCCTTCGATTGAGCATAGCCATGGATGGATTTAACCTGTATTCCATCCAAAACACAAACTATTCTATTTTTCTAGTGGTAGTGATCAATAACTATATCCTCCCATGGTTTTCCATGAAGAATGAACATCTCATGTTGGCTCTTATAGTCCCTATTAGAAGTGAAGTGAAGAGAATGGATGTCTACCTCCAGCCATTGATTGATGAATTGAAGCAATTATGGCAAGGGATATAGGTGTATGATGTAGAGAGACCCATCTCAATGGAGAAGCCATTTACGTTGTATGTCATATGTGCATACATGAGACATGATTATCTAGTACTAGGAGTTTTATCTAGTAAGAATGCTTATTGATTTGTTTATATCCATAATGTTATTTAACATACTTAAATTGGTGCAATTGTCTCCTTTGGCACTAACATGTTTAACATACAATAACATCACAATTATTGTAACAAAAGGGTATCATGGATGGAAATGTTGTGGACCTTATATAAAGGTTGGGTGGTCCAACCACCCATGAAATCTGGTGTATGGTTGCTTAATATTATTCCTCCCAGAATAACACCCTTATATAAGAGCAACATCTACTTTCAATGGTAAACTAGAGATAACTTGAAGAACTAAAATATCGACATTGATAGATTGGCTTAGGGCATATGACACAAAGAAGGATACGGAAATTGTAGAATTTTTTGATTCAAATGGGGAACTTATGTTCGATGATCTTGAATTTTTCTAGACCTATGCTAAGAAAATTCCCATTCAAATGAAAAGAAAAATTGTATTTTATGACTCACTTCATATGCATATATTCAAAAATGTTTCATCTTCTTTTTGGAGGCACTTGTAATAAAAAAATGTGACACATTAGGTGTTATGAGAGATCTTATTTCTTCAAATACTAAAAATAAATATTATCCAAGAAAAGAAAGTAGAGGAGAGGTTGGTCCCTCTTAGTGTTTTAAAGAAGGTAATGTGCCATGGAGTTTGAAGAAATATGATCTTTATTTTGGTGAAAGATTTTATATTGGATGTCAAGGCACCTTATTTATATATGTCAACTTTATGATGTTGCTTCATTGTAGAAGAGCAATCATTGAGGTTGAAATCACATGACTATCTAAACCTTCTAAGAGTATGTATGTTGATTACATGCTTGTTTTTCTATAGTGTAGGTTATAATAAGTTATGTAGTAACAATGTTATGCCAATTAGTCTTGTATGTGTTTATTTTATAATTCCATTATCCTTTTCTTGTGCCTAGTTGTGTGAACCATGAATAATGTTATGATTTGCAACATGCCATATCTGATTATCTACATTTGTTGTTGGATTACATCCAAGGAGATTCCCATGGTTAACATTCCATGGTGGTGTTGATAGATAGTTGAGATTGTTTGTATGTTTGAAAAGGAAATACCAATACATTTCATGGAATTAGATGTTCTTCTTACAGAGGTACATGAAATAGTTGAAGGGGCTAGTTCAACAAAGGGGAAAGCCCAAGGGGTCTATGGTCAAGGGGTACATAGTATATGAGTCATTCTATTATGCTAGTGAGTACATTAAGAAAATTAATGATACACTAGGTGGAGTGGTTTGGGATGATCAATTATATGACAACAAAAGGAAAGGGGAGTCACTCCAAATGAATGGGAAAAGGCACACAATAAATAGTAAGTCAATTATCTTTTGTCAAATTTCTAGAGAGTAATTGTTTACACTATACTTAATAATATATATTTGATCTCATACTATTCATTTTGATTTCATGAATACATCAACAAATTCAGAAATTGATGCCATTGATAAATTTGTTCTTTACAACGTGGAGGCAACACAATTATGGGTTGTGTTGTATGAAGAGAAGAGAAGTAAATGGAACAGTAAAAGGAAAGAATTTAGACAATTGAACCATTTAATCATATCTTATTCTAATCATTTAAAAGAAAATTAAACAATGATCTATAGCAATAGTTAGGAGATTGACCATATTAGAGAGAATTATGGCATGTTTGATCATTACCCACATGGTGAAGAGCATGAACTAAAGAAACGGATTTGATGTAGTAGCTGTGTAATAATATCATTGAGTAAATTATTCAATTTATAATGCATGTTTGAATTATAACATGTATTATGTTTTTATTGATGCTCAGGTTATTAGACATATGATACAATCCTTTGTTCATATTTTTACAAGGTCATTTATTCCCATCTATGAGGGCATATGGACATCATTTCCTCATTGAGGATGTCGACGACGGATGTGTCACACTTGATTGTGGAGTGGAGGTCAAGTTCTTCCAACCTAGTCATGCTAATCACCATGATCAAAACCTAATAGAGGGGAAGTTAGGTTACATAAGAAAAATACAAGATATCATGCAAGTGGACTTCTCATCTTTCCAATGTGTTAATTTTAGGTGCAAGTGGTAGGACATCTTCCAATGGAGTAATGTAAAGGATTATTACACAATCGTACGACCACCTCAAAAAAGGGGTTGTATGGTCCTCTCACACACCCCTACACTAAAAATTGAATGCGTACACAAAAATATTAAGTTAGGACCCCATACCTGGCTCTCTCGCAGTCAAAATCCACTCAAGGAAGCAAGTGCAACTGAATTCTAAACATCATGGGCCCCACAAACTAGAATCCATATCAACACAAGTACAAATGAGATGGAATGGTGGGCCCCACTCCTATTTTATATGGCCTTGTCACCATGTTCCTCGAGTTCGTATGGGAGCTCAGAAGATTTGTTTTCAGAACCGTTTGTGTCGTTGGGATCACCATCTTACACCCTTCACAATGGTATGATTTTTTCATATTCCCTAAATTTTTTCTATGGAACCCCTCATCTTTCCACTCATTTAACAAGAATTCTAGCTCACCGTCACTCTTTTATTTTGATCCCAATTACCTTATCAGATTCATTTCTATCATGTATTTTCACTTTGGGTATTCTGTTTCATGTGTGAAGGTACTTTCCAGGAGGCTCTCTTTGTCTCTTTGCATGGAAAGGCCATTCATCTTGCTCCTTCATGTATATACTTCTTCAAAATAGCATGTTAATTAATCCCTTTGAGCTCATTTCATTCAACAGTGTTATCCCCCCCACACGCCCTTAGGGATTCCTTCCCTAGTTATACAACAACTTCACCCAGTTCCACATGCATTTGGTTGTTGCTACCCAATAAGATTTCACCCCCATGGGTTGTCTTGGTTTTTAGCACCCCTTGTGAATTGAAACCCATGTTATTTCTTACCACATGAAAATATTTTGAATAGTTTACCTCTCCAATAATGAACCTTGTACTTCTTCTCATCATCTTGTTGTCTCATACATGTGGATTCCCAGCTCTTCATACATTTCATGCTTGGTTCTGTTGAATGCATTTATGCATTTTTATTGGCCCCTCATCTCCCCCAATATCAGTGGACCATATGCATTCCAACTCATCATTAACTCACCTCCACAAAGTCCCAAATTAGGGTCCCTTCCACTTCCCCCCCCCCACCCCCCCACTTGCTCTCACTACTCTCACCTCACAAGGCTGAGTCATTTGATCACTAGGGAACCCATCTCTGTGTTTTCACATTCAATCCAATTATTTTTTCATTCATTGATAATTTTACAAAGAACATCTTTTTACAAGAAGCAAGTATACCCATTCCATTGCATCTGATGACTTCATTTCACCCGACGACAATCATATTCTCTCTTGGTCAGAACATTCACACCGAGTCACCTATGTCTGCATAAATCCTTATTGTTGGAAGCACCTCATGTATCCTAGTACCATTCACTATGATCCCTGAGTTCCTACACTCAACTACCTATTAATTTGCAATCACTACATCCTCAGTCCCAATTTGACAACATTCACCATATTTGATTGTCACCCTGACCTCAAATCACTTTATGTCCAATTGGTTATTTTATTTCCGCTATTGTTCACTTTCAAATATGATCCACCCAAGAGAAGTCTTGAGTCCCATTCTTAAAATACCTTGCCCATACTTATCAACAACACACCACCATTATAAGTTGGTATCTGGTCCATTTTTCAGTTGATTTCAAGGGGGCATTTCCACCCTTTACAACCGTGTCTTCATTCCTGTCAACATCAACTATCACTTTTCTAGGAATGTTGTGGTATCTCGGTTCCCATGACCATATGAATGGTGAACCATGGATGGGATAGAGAGATTCATCATCACTCTCTCCTTCCATCCCCCCCCAATGTTCGACATCAACACATATCCACATCAGGATGGGTCTTTGTAATGTTCCTGACTTGGCTAGTCTAGGAAACGTTGCTAATGTGTGTGTAGGATCAAAGGTTTACAGCATATAAATGATCATACAAATAACAAATGCGACAAAGGACTGCAAAGTTTGTATTATGATATCTCTGTGGATTACAAAATGGTCGAATGCGGCTGAATAAACTGACAATACTCGACTAGATCAACAGACAAAGGATATTAGCTAGAATACAAATAAGCAACTAAAAGATAATACCCGAAGTTGATGAATCTGGACCCCAGATGGATACCCCTAGGGAATGCACTCCTCTTCTTCTGGAAAAAATGTGTCCTAGTGATTCCACCATCGGAATAGGATGAGATATGTCTCAAAACGACCGCCTTGGTCTACTGGGAAATGGGTCGGAAGGGTTTCCCTGAATTTGGTCTGATGCTCACTCTAGAACCCCAAATGTGCCCGCCAAAAGTGTCGCACGTCCAAGTTTGGAAAATGTGTCCCAGTTGATTCCTCCATCGAAATTTGATGAGGAACCAGGAAAAATATGTGCCTTTCCCTCCTCTCAAATGGGTCAGAGGGAAATCTCAGAATTCTCCCTGGATGGGATGAGTTGACTAAAACCCTCTCAGAAGCTACGCCCTCACTCTGGATGAATGTGCCCTTGCTGCTGGACACTGTATAACTGCTGCTGAAGAATGATGGAAGACCTAAATGATCTTCCCTACTGGACACTGTATAACTGTTGCTGAAGAATGATGGAAGACCTGAATGATCTTCTCGGTGACTAGGGTGTGTCTCTCAACACCGAAATCATCCAACTAGTGTCTTCCTTTTAGAATCCATTGAACTATCTATCCTAAGATGCGCCTCTCTCCTCAATGACAAGTCATAATCTGCATAATGATGAATTAGGTCGCTGACCCTTCCTTTATAGATTTCCAAAACCCTAAATCCCTGTTGAAACCCTAATTCATTGTTGACTTCCAAAACCCTAAATCACTACTAAAACCCTAATTCACTGTTGACTTCTTCCCTCCTAGTGACTTTTACTTTATTTTATTATTCCATGATTAAATCAATTAGTTAACTAATTAATTAACCATTTTACCTCTAAAAAGTGATTTATCCATCCTTATGGCTTCTCTAGCCACTGAAAGTCACTTCTCACCATCTTATCCTGTAGTGCTCTTCTTCCCGATTCTGATGAGCTATCACACTAAGAGGTTTCTCCAAGTAATATTCCCATTATGACCTTCTTAGTGAATTTAATTAAGATATGACCCATAATAACTCAAAATTACGGAAATCGTCGGAATGCAACGAAACCAAAGCCAAGTTGTGCAGAATGGATCCTGATGATGAACAATGCAAGTCAAGCCCAAATAAACCCCTCAGTATCTCCCTAACTCTCTGTCACCCTTATCTGGCTACTCAGGTAGGCATAACACTCTGAAATGTTGTAATGTTATAATGTCCCAAAATGGGGACATTACAGTCCTCCTTGCCGGAAGATTGCTTGTCCTCAAGCAATAACTGAATCCAACTACACATGATACCAGGGTCCCATATCCACCTATGTGACACAAGGTAGACTCCCTTCAAGATGTGGTCTCTCCAAGTGCTCACCACGCATGACACCCACATGCTCCTGATGAGTAGAATGATCAATGGCCAAAGAATCTCAGTCAACTCCCCAAGCAACCA
>ML789578.1:33077-47129 GCA_009831015.1 Picea engelmannii
TTATACAACTGGCAAGATCCTCTAATCGGTTCTCATACTTCGATTGATTGTATAACTTGGTTTTATTGAGTTTGTAAGGCATTTAGCATTTGGATTTGCACTTTATATGACTTGCCTGATCATTGATTCTATGAAAATGCATAAGGGCTATGATTAAATTTTATATATATATGTCTTTTGATATAATCCTTACGTTAATCTTTTCATAACTTTTGGCTTGTTGACTATATGAATACCGTTTGGCACCTTGGTTAAAATTTTGATTATATGAGCTGATACATTGGCGCATAGTTGATTTTGGTTTTGATTTATAAGTCGGGTGTTTAAACACTATGGCATAACGTTTGCGCTCATTGGTATACACATTTGATTTCATTGGTTGGGCACATGACTCGATGGTTGAACTACTATTATGGATTGAACAACTATGTAAATCGGCGGTTGTACTTGGGTAATGAATATTTTGCATGGCAGACTCCACCACCTTCGCATGCTTGCATTTATGCTTATCCCTTATTCTCATTCACTTCTGTTAGCTTGGGTAGCTCTTCTCCTGTAGGTGTTGGTGATACAAACCCTCGGCTTACCATGTGCTCAGCTCCATGGCACCAGTTGTGCGGGTCGAACCAAACAACAATCAAGCCTTGTTAATGTTTGACAATGCCCGCCAAGATTTGGAGGACAACGGATGGCTTACCTTTGTGAAATGATTTGAGGGTTTTAATCTCTGTGTAGCACGACAGTTTTCCATGACCTTCGATGACTGTAGAGCCAAGGTGGGCGACGTACAGTTGGAAATTGATGAGAAATTTATCATTCTTGCCACAGGGTTACCTGCCACAGGACAACGTTGGTTTAAGAATTGTAAGGTCAAGGAGGTCCCGTGGACACTGTTGTTCCTCTCACGCAAAGTCACCTCTTGTGACAGAGGTATGCCCATATCTACGCTCAAACCACGATGGCACGACTTATTAATGCTAGTCAAGCAGTTCGTGACCTGTGAAGGTCGATACGGACTTGTGTTCCTCTACCACCTACGTTTGCTGATGATTTTTATAGGGTATCCTTTAAACATGCCTTTCTACTTTCATCGTAGCCTATATAAAATGTCGAAAAAGTTTAAGAGGCAGAAGGCTGACAAAATCCTGTTCCACCATGTGCTTATCAAACTTGTCATTGTTTATCATTTGAGTTTGCACGGGGATAGTTGGAGCACTTTCGTTGCTCGAAATGGTTTCGAGGATCCGAACCCTGTACAGATTGACAAACCTGTGGTAATTGAAACCAAGGCTGAACTGCCTGTACCCTTACATCTCCTACTGCCTAAACCCTCGGCCGACCCTCCTATTGATTTACCCGACACTGTATCTAAGAGTGCAGAGGCTATTAAAAAGCCTATGAGAAAAAATCCCAAGGAAAACCCTACTGCTAACGCTAAGGGTAAAAGGAATGCTCGGCTCATTTCGAGAATGGCCAGAAACAAACCGAAACCCTATGTCGATTCCAGCCCTATCGTCCTAAGTGAGGATTCTGATTCTGATGTTGAACGTTTCTTAGCCAACGAGTACCCCTACTCGCAGGGTTTATGTCCCGAACCCCCTTATGATTTCATATCGAACCTTTCCCCCTGCCTAAAGAACGACCCTGACTACCTGGGTATTAAATTGCCTCGTGAAACCCTTGGTCATTTGGCCAAACCCTCGCCTGCTCTTTCTAAACCCACATAGTCACCCTGTGACCAATGTGTTTCATGGTTAGAACGATACTACATTGATGTTCCCATGCTCCAATCGAAGATTCAATCACTCGAAGATCAAATTGCAGTGCTAACCAGTCAAAAATCCAAGCTCCAAGCACCAGATAAAAAGAAAAAGACAACCGGCTCCATCCTTTTCAAAAACGTAGAATCAGCCATGGCCGTTGTAAATTCCAAATTGGCATAATCAAGCAGCCTCGTCGCTATACATGTATGGTTTTGACATCGTTTTTGTTTTTTAAATAATCTAGGTTGATATAATGATTTGAATTTAGTTTTTAAATATCTCGGTCACTCATCCAAATGCCTCTGTCATTCGGTGATCATCCTGTACATGGTTTCGTTTTGATAAAAATAGAAGGAATTTCGATTTGATATATGATTTGCTCGTAGATTTTTATTGGATTTGAATGGTTATTCGTTTGGATTTCATTTTCTAAGTTTGTCTGAGTGAATTAATGAAAGTAATGGTGTGTTTTCAATACAATTTGTTTTGTATCTACTCCGCACGACAAGTTTTTATGCTCAATTTAGAATACGATTTTGCTTGGATTCGATCTCATTATCATTTGTATGCTATGATTGGTAAATGTTTTCGGGAGCATACGTGTTATGATATGTTGTGTTATATGATTTTCCAAATCATGAATACCACTCTGTTCAATTCATTTTGGTTAGAAATACTGTGCTTTTATAAAAACAATGATCTCATTTAACCTGTGCAAATACGCCCGAATTATGGAACAATGACTATTGTTAAACCCAACCGATTGATTCGCTTGATAGGATCATTGTTAGTTCGATCATTTTTAGGAATTGGATTCCGATTATGATTACTGCTCTGTCTGGTTTTAAAATTGTAAAACGAATTGGTCAAACCCAGTTGTGATTCGTTTGATTGGAATGATCTCGTTTTGATCAAAGTTGTTCAATCCTATTTGACCAATTTGCAATAACAAATTACGAATTCTGTTGCTAATCAATCGATCCTGTTACGATTTTTTTTAAATTGATTTTCGCACCAGTTTAAATTTCCGTGGCTATGTCAACACAGTGATAATGATTTGATAACGATCTTATTTGGTTTCGATCGTATCCCTTGTTGATGAGACAACATAACGATTGTATGCGATTTGTTTTGATTGTGTCGATTCCAAATTGATACCAAATGATTTCCCGATGGTTGGATTATGCTTATGTTCATTCGATTTTGTGGTGACACAAGAAACAAAATATGCCCATCTCTATAGGCATTCATTGATTCAGATCTTGTTTAGTTTTGAATGATATAACAACTTCAAATTAAATGGTTCATTTTCAAATGATTATTGATGTCAATTAAATTGAAATCTTGAAAAGATTTTTTTAATTGATTTGAATGTTGATTATGTACCTTATTTAGACCAGCTACAGAATCAAATGATTCTATAGCTAGTCTATAGAATTAAATTTTCTATCATTTTATTAATAAAAGATCCTTCTAATTTGTTCATTTTTGGTCCTTTTCAGGTGAATTCGAATTGCATGGGACCTGTTGGGCAGTTTAGGGGATATTTGGATGTTTTAGTTTTATTTTGATTTCCTAGTTTAGACAACTTTTGGATATCTTCCCAGATTTCATGTAAACAATTTTATAACTTCCACAGGGAGGTTTTACCCTGTGGAAAACCTTTAAATACTTATTATTTTTGTAATAAGGATCATCCTCGCTTGTGAGAGAACCAGGATTATGGATATCTAATACAGACTGAGACATAAGTTGATGTTCTGCTACAGCTTTCACTTTTCATAATATCAATCTTTTGTTTCATGTTTATGTTATCAATTTGCATTTGATTAATGACTACTTTAGCTATCTTAGTCTTTTGCAAATGATACGAATTAATTAATATGATCCATCTCTGATTTCCTCCAGTATTTAAAAACATAGCAATTACTTGATTCAGTTTATGAATGATAGATTTTTCTTCTTCATCAACTGGATTATTCTGTATAAGTCTTTGCATAACAGGTTTACCTAACCGTGGAGATTTATAAATTATATAATTGTTATGATTTTTATGTCTTGTTTGTCCTGTAAACAAACTTAAAGAGAACTGCAGCTATCATTTACGAGAATCTTCTGGATTATTCGGTGTGAGTTTCCTTCCTCTGTTCTGCTAACACAGTCATCATACATAGGGCAAATCTGGAGTGTTTTCCAAGTTAGTTTGTGATTTATTTTCGTTAATTTGTTTAGTATAATTCAAGTAGTTTAATTAGATATATTTGTAGTTTAGTTTAATTAGCTTTCTATTTTATTTTTGTTCATAAAATTATAAAATAAAAAATATATCTCTCTGCCTTAGGACAGAATGCAAACGAGTTCTTCAGGTTTTATTTAAATCTGTAAATTGTAGACATTGTATATTTTGTGAATAAGTTATATTTTTGTTAGTAGTTAGATAGTTAATTAGTTAGAGTTAGTATAGTATTAGTTAGTAGATTGCATATATAGAATAGTTAGATTAGTTAGTTTGTTTTAATAGTTAGTTCTTTTAGTTAGATTAGTTTATTAGTTTGTTTTAGTTAGATTAGTTTAGTTTGTTTTAATAGTTAGTTTTAGTTAGATTAGTTAGTTTGTTTTAATAGTTAGTTTTAGTTAGATTAGTTATTGTAGATTAGTTTTAATTTTTGTTTTCTTAGGACCTTAGATCGGCTAACTGAGCCGCTAAACCCGTCAGGGTGGTTCATCCCAAATGGCTTGGGTTATTAGACAACCTCGGACCGGTTCCACTCTCTCAGTTGACGGACGGTCAATTTCGCCCGTCAACAATTATGTGGTTAGTTCAGAACGAAAGTGCATTAATTGCATGATTTTGGTTCTATCCTATGTTTCTTGGTGGAGAAGACAATGACTGAGTTATCCCCTATTGGTGCATGCTTTTGATGACATTTTTGCTCATGTCCTATGTTGATTTGAGGACTGTTTGGGAGCCTCTTCATGCATGATTGTCATATTTGTTCATGTTATGAAGTTGAGTGATAGTGGGAGGTCTAATTTTTATATTGCACTAGCAGGAGACCAAATCGTTGTAAGTAAATTTTAGGCTTATTCTGTGTAGACATCATTTTTATCCTTGTTCCAACATTCCATATGAGCCACAACCATAATTAAATGAGCTATTTATATGTGTATATTAGATATAAACATGAAATACCACAGGTTTATCGCAATTTTATGTCATCATGCTTTACTGGACTAAAGACTACTAATCTTCTTTCAAACTTAGCTTACAACAACAAGTTGATTGTTCAGGAGCAAGGTTAGAGCGTGGATGAAACTTCTTGAAATTTTTCAAGGCATGGATCAAATGTTTCAAGGAAGTGATTTGGCATATCCCCTTGACATGGTCAAAGGGTCAGTATTTTATGCCTTTTGCACAACAAATCCATAATTTGAGGTAGCAGGTTAGCATTCTTTGAGGAGCAACCATAAGGGTATTGCTCTCTTTGCTCTAGGTACTGTTGTTGAAGGACATGAATGTAATAATAGTCTAACTTAATAAAGAGGGAAAGACAGGACGTGCTAGCTTTCCCCCACGGTGGAATGATGTTGTTTGAGATGCACTTGTGCTTGTGCAAGAGTGAAAGCTAGCATGTGCTAGCTTTCCCCCACAGTGGGATGATGTTGTCCGTGATGAGCTCGGGCTTGTGCAAGAGAGAAAGCTAGCACGCACTAGCTTTCCCCCATGGTTGGATGATGTTGTTCGAGATGAGCTCCTAATTTTGCAAGAGGGAAAGCTAGCACGCGCTAGCTTTCCCCCATGGTGGGATGATGTTGTCCGAGATGAGCTTGTCCTTGTGTAAGAGGGAAAGCTAGCACGAGCCAACGTTACCCCACAGTGGGATGATGTTGTTCAAGATGAGTTCGTGCTTGTGCAAGAGGGAAATCTAGCACACACTAGCTTTCACCCACGCTGGTATGATGTTGTTCGAGATGAGCTCGTGCTTGTGCAAGAGGGAAATCTATTATGCCCAGGGTGGGATGATGTTGTCTGAGATGAGCTCGTGCTTGTGCAAGAGGAAAAGATAGCATGTGCTAGATTTCCCCCACAATGGGATGATGTTTCCCAAGATGCACTCGTGCTTGTGCAAGAGGGAAAACTAGCATGCTTTCCCCCATGGTGCGATGATGTTGTCTAATATGATCTTGTGCTTGTGAAAGAGGGGAAAGCTAGAACACACTAGCTTTTCCCATTGTGGGATGATGTTGTCTTAGATGAGCTTGTGCTTGTCCAAGAGGGAAAGCTAGCATGTGCTTGTCCAAGAGGGAAAGATACCACGCGCTAGCTTTCCCCAATGATGTGATGATGTTGTCGGAGATGAGCTCGTGCTTGTGCAAGAGGGAAAGCTAACATGTGCTAGCTTTCCCCTATGGTGGGATGATGTTGTCAGAGATGAGCTCGTGCTTGTGCAAGAGGGAAAGCTAACACACGCTAGCTTTCCCCCACAATGGAATGATGTTGTTCGAGATTAGCTCGTGCTTGTGCAAGAGGTATCTTTACCCCACGGTGGGATGATGTTGTTCGAGATGAGCTCGTGCTTATGTAAGAGGGAAAGCTAGCACGCACTAGCTTTCCCCCAAGGTGGGATGATGTTGTCTAAGATGAGCTCATGATTTTGCAAGAGGGACAACTAGCATAAGCTAGCTTTCCCCCATGGTGGGATGTCGTCAGAGACGAGCTCGTGTTTGTGCAAGAGGGAAAGCTAGCACGCGTTAGCTTTCCCCCATGGTGGGATGATGTTGTCCGAGATAAGCTCATGCTTGTGCAAAAGGGAAAACTAGCACGCGCTAGATTTTCACCATGATAGGATGATGTTGTCCAAGATGAGCTCGTGCTTGTGCAAGAGGGAAAGCTAGCACAAGCTCGCTTTCCCCCATGGTGGGATGATGTTGTTCGAGATGAGCTTGTGCTTGTGCAAGAGGGAAATCTAGCACGAGCCAACTTTACCCCACAGTGGGATGATGTTGTTCAAGATGAGCTCGTGCTTGTGCAAGAGGGAAAGCTAGCACACGCTAGCTTTCACCCACATTGGTATGATGTTGTTAAAGATGAGCTCGTTCTTGTGCAAGAGGGAAAGCTAGTATGTCCACAGTGGGATGATGTTGTCTGACATGAGCTCGTGCTTGTACAAGAGGGAAAGCTAGCACGTGCTAGCTTACCCCACAATGGGATGATGTTTCCCGAGATGCACTCGTGCTTGTGCAAGAGGGAAAACTAGCATGCTTTCCCCCACGGTGTGATGATGTTGTATGAGATGATCTTGTGCTTGTGCAAGAGGGGAAAGCTAGCACATGCTAGCTTTTCCCATCGTGGGATAATGTTGTCTTAGATGAGCTTGTGCTTGTCCAAGAGGGAAAGCTAGCACGTGCTAGCCTTCCCCAATGATGTGATGATGTTGTCCAAGATGAGCTTGTGCTGGTGCAAGAGAGAAAGCTAACACGCGCTATCTTTCCCCTATGGTGGGATGATGTTGTCAGAGATGAGCTCGTTCTTGTGCAAGAGGGAAAGATAACACGCGCTAGGTTTCCCTCACGATGGAATGATGTTGTCTGAGATTAGCTCGTTCTTTTGCAAGAGGTAGCTTTAGCCCATGGTGGGATGATGTTGTTCGAGATGAGCTCGTGCTTGTGCAAGAGGGAAAGCTAACACACACTAGCTTTCCCCCAGGGTGGGATGATGTTGTCTGAGATGAGCTCATGCTTTTGCAAGAGGGACAACTAGCACGAGCTAGCTTTCCCCCACGGTGGGATGTTGTCGGAGACGAGCTCGTGTTTGTGCAAGAGGGAAAGATAGCACACACTATCTTTCCCCCATGGTGGGATGATGTTGTCCGAGATAAGCTCGTGCTTGTGCAAAAGGGAAAACTAGCACGTGCTAGTTTTTCCCCATGATGGGATGATGTTGTCCAAGATGAGCTCTTGCTTGTGCAAGAGGGAAAGATAGCACACACTCACTTTCCTCCACGGTGGGATGATGGTGTCTAAGATGAGGTCGTGTTTGTGCAAGAGAGAAAGCTAGCACGCGCTAGCTTTCACCCACTGTGGGATGATGTTGTTCGAGATGAATTCATGCTTGTGCAAGAGGGAAAGGTAGCACGCGCTAGCTTTCCCCCACAATGGGATGATGATGCCCGAGATGAGCTCCTTCTTGTGCAAGAGGGAAAACCAGCATGTGCTAGCTTTCCTCCACGGTGGGATGATGTTGTCTGAGATGAGATCATGCTTGTGCAAGAGGTAAAGCTAGAATGCATTAGCTTTCGCCCACGGTGGGATGATGTTTTCCGAGATGAGCTCATGCTTGTGTAAGAGGGAAAGATAGCACACACTAGCTTTCCCCCACGGTAGGATGATGTTATCTGAGATGAGCTCGTGCTTGTGCTTGTGCAAGAGGGAAAGCTAGCATCCACTAGCTTTCCCCTACGGTGGGATGATGTTGTCCGAGATGAGCTCATCCTTGTGCAAGAGGGAAAGATAGCACGTGTTAGCTTTCCCCAATGGTGGGATGATGTTTTCTGAGATGATCTTGTGCAAGAGGGAAAACTAGCATGATCTAGCTTTCCCACACAATGGGATGATGTTGTCTAGTGGGATGATGTCGAAGATGAAATTGTGCTTGTGCAAGAGGGAAAGCTAGAACGTGCTAGCTATCCCCCACGGTGGGATGAGGTTTTCTAAGATGAGCTCATGCTTGTGCAAGAGGGAAAGAAGACACACTAGCTTTCCCCCATGATGGGATGATGTTGTTCGATATTCGCTCGTGCTTGTGCAAGTGGGAAAGATAGCGTGCCCATAGTGGGATGATGTTGTCTGAGATGAGCTCATGTTTGTGCAAGAGGGAAAGCTAGCATGCTCTATCTCTCCCCCATGGTGGGATGATGTTGTCTGAGATGAACTCATGCTTGTTCAAAAGGGAAAACTATCACGCAATAGCTTTTCTCCATGATGGGATGATGTTGTCCGAGATGAGCTCGTGCTTGTGCAAGAGGGAAAGCTAACACACGCTCTCTTTCCCCCATGGTGGGATGATGTTGTCCAAGATGAGCTCGTGCTTGTGCAAGAGGGAAAGCTACCATGAGCCAACTTTCCCCCATGGTGGGATGATGTTGTTCAAGATGAGCTTGTGCTTGTGCAAGAGGGAAAGCTAGCACACACTAGCTTTCAACCATGCTGGTATGATGTTGTTCGAGATGAGCTCATTCTTGTGCAAGAGGGAAAGCTAGTATGCCCATGATGGGATGATGTCCAAGATGAGCTCGTGCTTGTGCAAGAGTGAAAGATAGCACGCGCTAGCTTTCCCCCATAGTGGGATGATGTTGCCCGATATGCACTCGTGCTTATGCAATAGGGAAAAATAGCATGCTTTCCCCCACGGTGCGATGATGTTTTCTGAGATGAGCTTCTGCTTGTGCAAGAGGGGAAAGCTAGCATGCACTAGCTTTTCCCATTGTGGGATGATGTTGTATTAAATGAGCTTGTGCTTGTCCAATAGGGAAATCTAGCATGCACTTGTCCAAGAGGGAAAGCTAGCATGTGCTAGCTTTTCCCATTGATGTGATGATGTTGTCTGAGATGAGCTTGTGCTTGTGCAAGAGGGAAAGCTAACATGCACTAGCTTTCCCCTATGGTGGGATGATGTTGTCAGAGATGAGCTCGTGCTTGTGCAAGAGGGAAAGCTAGCACGCACTAGGTTTCCCCAATGATGGAATGATGTTGTCCGAGTTTAGCTCGTTCTTGTGCAAGAGTTAGCTTTACCCCACGGTGGGATGATGTTGTTCGAGATGAGCTTGTGCTTGTGTAAGAGGGAAATCTAACACGCACTAGCTTTCCCCCAGGGTGGGATGATGTTTTCTAAGATGAGCTCATGCTTTTGCAAGAGGGACAACTAACATGAGCTAGCTTTCCCCCACAATGGGATGTTGTCGGAGACGAGCTCGTGTTTGTGCAAGAGGGAAAGCTAGCATGCACTAGCTTTCCCCCATGGTGGGATGATGTTGTTCGAGATGAGCTAGTGCTTGTGCAAAAGGGAAAACTAGCACGTGCTATCTTTTCCCCATGATGGGATGATGTTTTCCAAGATGAGCTTGTGCTTGTTCAAGAGGGAAAGCTAGCACATGCTCGCTTTCCTCCACGGTAGGATGATGGTGTCTGAGATGAGGTCGTGTTTGTGAAAGAGAGAAAGCTAGCACGTGCTAGCTTTCACCCACAGTGGGATGATGTTGTTCGAGATGAGTTTGTGCTTGTGCAAGAGGGAAAGGTAGCACACACTAGCTTTCCCCCACGGTGGGATGATGATGTCCAAGATGAGCTCCTGCTTGTGCAAGAGGGAAAGCTAGCACGCGCTAGCTTTCCTCCACAGTGGGATGATGCCTATGAGATGAGCTCGTGCTTATGCAAGAGGTAAAGCTAGCACACGCTAGCTTTCGCCCACAGTGGGATGATGTTGTCTGAGATGAGCTCATGCTTGTGTAAGAGGGAAAGCTAGCATGCACTATCTTTCCCCCACGCTAGGATGATGCTATCCGAGATGAGCTCGTGCTTGTGCTTGTGCAAGAGGGAAAGCTAGCACGCACTAGCTTTCCCCCATGGTGGGATGATGTTGTTCGAGATGAGCTCGTCCTTGTGCAAGAGGGAAAGATAGCACATGCTATCTTTCCCCAACGGTGGGATGATGTTGTCCGAGATGAGCTTGTGCAAGAGGGAAAGCTATCACGAGCTAGCTTTCCCACACAATGGGATGATGTTGTCCAAGATGAAATCGTTCTTGTGCAAGAGGGAAAGATAGCACGTGCTAGCTTTCCCCCACGGTGGGATGATGTTGTCTGAGATGAGCTCATGCTTGTGCAAGAGGGAAAGAACACACACTAGCTTTCCCTCACAGTGGGATGATGTTGTCCAAGATGAGCTTGTTCTTATGCAAGAGGTAAAGTTAGCACACAGTAGCTTTTCCCCATGGTGGGATGTTTTTGTCCGAGATGAGCTCGTGCTTATGCAAGAGGGAAATATAGCACGCTCTAGCTTTCCCCCACAGTGGAATGATGTTGTCCAAGATGAGCTCATGCGTGTGCAAGAGGGAAAACTAGCAAGCGTTATATTTCCCCCATGGTGGGATGACGTTGTCTGAGATGAGCTCGTGCTTGGGCAATAGGGAAAGCTAGCACAAGCTAGCTTTACCTCACAGTGGGATGATGTTGTCTGAGATGAGCTCGTGCTTGTGCAAGAGGGAAAGCTAGTACGCACTACCTTTCCCCCACGATGGGATGATGTTGTCTGAGATGAGCTTGTGCTTGTGCAAGAGGAAAAACTAGCATGCGCTACCTTTCCCCCATCGATAGATGATGTTGTCTGAGATGAGCTCGTGCTTGTGTAAGAGGGAAATCTAGGACATGATAGCTTTCACCCACATTGGGATGATGTTGTCCGAGATGAGCTCATGCTTGTGTAAGAGGGAAAGGTAGCATTCCCTGGGTGGGATGATGTTGTCTGAGATGACCTCGTGCTTGTTGAAGAGGGAAAGATAGCACAAGCTAGCTTTCCCCCATGATGGGATGATGTTGTCTGAGATGAACTCGTGCTTGTGCAAGAGGGAAAGCTAGCAAGTGCTATATTTCCCCCATGGTGGGATGATGTTGTCCTAGATGAACGTATGCTTGTACAAGATGGAAAGAGAGCATGCACTAGCTTTTTCCTAGGGTGGGATTATGTTGTCCGAGATGAGCTCGAGCTTGTACAAGACGAAAAGCTAGCATGTGCTACCTTTCCCCCATGATGGGATGATGTTATCCGAGATGAGGTCATACTTGTGCAAGAGGGAAAGCTAATACGGGAAAGCTAGCTTTCCCCCATGGTGGGATGTTGTTGTAAGAGATGAGCTCGTGCTTGTGCAAGAGAGAAATCTAGCGCGCTTGAACTTTCCCCGACAATGCAATGATGTTGTTCGAGATGAGCTCATGCTTGTGCAAGAGGAAAAACTAGCACACTTTTTCTTACCCCCACGATGGGATGATGTTGTCCCATATGAGCTCATGATTTTGCAAGAGGCATGTGCTAGCTTTCCCCCATTGTAGGATGATGTAGTCCGAGACTTGCTCATGCTTGTGCAAGAGGGAAAGATAGCACGTTAGCTTTCCCCCACAATGGGATGTGGTTGTTCATGATGAGCTTGTGCTTGTGCAAAAGGGAAAGCTAGGATGCGCTATATTTCCCGTATGGTGGGATGATGTTTGAGATGAGCTCGTGCTTGTGCAAGAGGGAAAGCTAGCACGTGCTAGATTTTGCCCATGATGGGATGATGTTATCCGAGATGATATCATGCTTGTGCAAGAGGGAAAGCCAACACACACTACCTTTCCCCCACGATAGGACGATCTTGTTCGATATGAGCTCATGCTTGTGCGAGAGGGAAAGCTAGCATGCACTATCTTTCCCCCACGATGGGATGATGTTGTCCAATATGATCTCGTGCTTGTGCAGGAGGGAAAGGTAGAACGTGCTATCTTTCCTCCATGGTGGGATGATGTTGTCTGAGATGAGTTTCTCCTTGTGCAAGAGGGAAAGGTAGCACGAGCTAGCTTTCCCCCACAATGGGATGATGTTGTTCAGGATTAACTCGTGCTTGTGCGAGAAGGAAATGCTCGGTTTTCCCCACGGTGGGACGATGTTGTCCAAGATGAGCTCATGCTTGTGAAAAAGGTAAAGCTAGCATGTGCTAGCTCTTCCCCACGGTGGGATGATGTTGTCTGAGATGAGCTCGTGCTTGTGCAAGAGGGAAAACTAGGACGAGGTAGCTTTCTGCCACGGTGGGATGATATTGTCCGAAATGAGCTCATTCTTGTTCAAGAAGGAAACTTATCATGCACTAGCTTTCTCCCATGGTTGGATGATGTTTTTTGAGATGAGATCGTGCTTGTGTAAGAGGGAGAACTAGCACGCGGAAACATTCCCCCACAGTGGGATGTTGTTCGAGATGAGATCGTGCCTGTGCAAGAGGGAAATATAACACTCTCTATTTTTTCCCCATGGTGCAATGATGTTTGAGATGAGCTCTTGTTTGTGCAAGAGGGAAAGATAACATGGTCTAGCTTTGCCCCATGGTGAGATAATGTCTAAGATGAGCTTGCGCTTGTGCAAGACGGAAAGCTTGCACACGCTAGCTTTCTCCCACAGTGGGATGATGTTGTCTTAGATGAGCTTGTGCTTGTGTAAGAAGGAAAGCTAGCATGTGCTAGCTTTTCCAAACGACGGGATGATGTTGTTCGAGATGAGCTCATGCTTGTGCAAGAGGAAAATCTAGCACACGCTAGATTTCCCCCATGATGGGATGATTTTTTCCGAGATGAGCTCATGCTTGTGTAAGAGGGAAAGCTAGTACGAGCTAGCTTTCACCCACTGTGGGATGATGTTGTTTGAGATGAACTCATGCTTTTGAAAGAGGGAAAGCTAGCACGAGCTAGCTTTCCCCATGGTGGGATGATGTTGTCCAAGATGAGGTTGTGCTTGTTCAAGAGGGAAAGCTAGCATGCGCTAGCTTTTCCCCATGGTGGGATGTTGTCCGAGATGAGGTCGTGCTTGTGCAAGAGGGAAAACTGGCATGAGCTAGCTTTTCCCCAAGGTGGGATGATGTTGTTTGAGACGAGGTCATGCTTTTGTAAGAGGGAAAGCTAGTAGCTTTCTGCCACAGTGCGATGATGTTGTTTGAGATGAACTTGTGATTGTGCAAGAGGGAAATCTAGCATAGAAGCATGAGCACATCTCAGACAACATCATCCCTCCTTGAGGGAAAGCTAGCACACGCTATCTTTCCCCCACGATGGGATGATGTTGTTCGATATTCTCTCGTTCTTGTGAAAGTGGGAAAGCTAGCCTGCCCATAGTGGGATGATGTTATTCGATATGAGCTCGTGCTTGCGCAAGAGGGAAAGATATCATGAGCTATATTTCCCTCATGGTGGGATGATGTTGTCTGAGATGAGCTCGTGCTTGTGTAAGAGGAAAAGCTAACACTCACTAGCATTCCCCACGGTGGGATGATGTTGTCCGAGATGAGCTCGTGCTTGTGCAAGAGGGAAAGCTAACACGCACTAACTTCCCCCCATGGTGGGATTATGTTTCCGGAGATGAGCTCGTGCTTGTGCAAGAGGGAAAGATAACATGAGCTAGCTTTCCCCCACGGTGGGATGATGTTGTTTGTGATGAGCTTGTGCTTGTGCAAGATGGAAAGCTAGCACACGCTATCTTTCCCCCACGGTGGGAT
>ML789578.1:77002-125822 GCA_009831015.1 Picea engelmannii
TCCCTATCCATAACTTTTTGTAAATTTGTATTCTTAAATCAATTATTAGTGATTGAAATCATTTCATATAAGCCAACAAGGCACAAAACTATTTATTGAATTTTATTTAATTATATGCATCAATACATGTATATATGTGATATATATTTTTGAAATAAAACTCACATTTCTTACAAAAATAATTAGAATGAATTAATAATGAGTCCTAAGTGAGCTATTCAAACTAATGGGAGATGAGTTAAAAATGAATGACTTTGAATATATGATTAAAATTGAAAATCAATATCTTAATTTTGATAATTTATTTGTAGTTACATTAAACATTAGTCATTAATAATCAAAGAAAATGGGGACATATACAAAGTTCAACTAAAAACCTTGAAAAATGTGTTACAACATCTATCTCTTATGCATTTAAAATTCTTATCATTTTCTCCTTCTTTTGGTGAAAGTAATGCCCAACTATGATTGATTTTTCTATGGTTGGTTGACACTATTACATCAGGTCAGTGGTTTTGTAGAAATGACAATGAGGAGAGATCAATATCTACGTACTACTCTTCAAAGACCCTTGCTTTCACTACCTACTCTTGGCATTGGTTCTCAAAGGAAAATCAATTACTTAAGTCCACATTAGGCATATCAATAGATTGACTTCCTCCATGGAATATATTAAGGATTTATAAAAAACTCAATGTTAATGAAGTCCATGTAATAGAATATTTCCAAATTTAATGAAATATGTGTTGATTGGTAGTCGAGTGTTGAACAATCATATCCTTCCTGGGTCCTTCGATGTGACCTTCCTTGCAATAATTACTTTACTTTGGTATATAATTACTTTTTTATTATATTTAAAAAATGAAATATTTTAATATATTAAAAATTATATATATTTTTGAATTTATTATGTTTCAATGTGTCCTAGGTTCAATTAATAGATTACTAAAACAATATAATGATTACATAATATATTCTAAAATACATTATTATTAACATAAATCTTATACTATAATATTATATTATATATTATAATATTATATTATATTATATTTATATTATGTTTGTAGTAACTTATAACAATATAATATATGTTTTAACTTACATAAAGAAAGTTAAGTTTACATAGAACTTTGTTATTAATGTTAAGTTTACACATAAATTTGTTATTAATTTATAAAGATATATTAATTATCTTAGTGGACATCATCAATATTAATTTAAATATTTTATTATAATATTCCAACATTTATAAATTTTATATCAATTAGAATATTAAATTTAAAAAATATAATTGAATCTGCAAGGGAAATGACTGAAGAATGGAAAGAGGCTGAGAAGGAATTGAGAAAAGAACTTGGAAAGGAGGGGAAATACGAAGGTGCGATTTCTAAAGAAAGCAAACAATTGCAGGAAATAGAGGAAGGATTCAATATCGAAATTTCTACGAAAGAAAAGGTGCATAGAGAATTGAATATTGATAAAACGTGTTTGGAGGCTATTATTCTGCAGTTGAAAAATCAAATTGAAGTGATCTCTGCAGAATCAGAGGAAACCAGTAATGCCAATAAATTGGAAAATGATAAGATTTTAACACAGACTGTAGTGGCCAAAAATGAGACTGTCGAGATCACTGGAAGTAGCCAAATGTCACAGGAGGCTTGGAATGCGGAGAAGGAGAACCTTTTGAGTAGTTTGGAAGAGATAAAAAAATGGTTTAGTTGATGGCTAGTGAGATAGGATCATTGAGAAAGATAAATAGAGAGCTAAGGACTGAAGCAAACTCTTTGAAGGCCCAGTTGGTATTAGAAACTGAATCTGCAAGGAAAATGAATGAAGAATGGAAGGAGGTCGAGAATGTAGGAAAGAGAAAGATTCAATACCAAAATTTATGTGAAGGAAAGAGAACGTAGAACAGTCGATCTTAATAAAATGAAACTGGAGGCTACTGTTCTACGGTGAAAAATGAAATTCAAGTGATATCTGTTGAATTAGAGGCAACCAGTAAAGATGCGAAATTGGAACGGAATGTGATTTTATCATAGATTTCAGCAGCCAAAAAGGATACTGCTGAGATCACTAGATGTAACCAGATGGCACAGGAATCTTGGAATGCATAGAAAGAGAACTTGTTGAGCAGACTTTCAGAGCTACACACAAACCTTGTGTTGATGGCTAGCAAAAAAGGGTCACTGAGTGAAACAAACCCACTTGAATGAGAATAATGACAAACTGATTGTCTGAAACACAAGGTGAAAACAATAAATAAAGAAGAAGAAAACCCAAAAATGATTGAGATTGAACGCTACAATCGTTGAACACTACAATCGATTCCATATTGATTATTTAAATACTATTCAATTTACAGTTTTGTGGTTAACTATAAAAAACATTTCACTAACTAATTTGTTTTATCAGATTACAACTCTTAACACTCCCTCTTAATCTCGAGGATTACATTATTAATAATACCTAAAATTTGACATTGAAATTGAAAAAGATCTCTTCCCAAAGGTTTAGTGAAGATATCAACTAGTTGAGCTTTAGAACTGTTGGTCCTAAAGTCTGCACGTGACTGCTAAAGGGAAAAGCTAGGTCACCTATCAGTTTAGATTGATTGTTTCTTTTGTTTTTGTATTGGTTGGTCAGAGGATTGTTCTATAAAGACAAAAGGATGGTTGGGTTGGAGGAAAGATAGGGATGAGGGTTCTCCTTGGGTGGTGGTACACTAATGACAGACCAGTGAAATAATAGAAAAACAGGGGAAACAACAGACTATTCAATGAATAATATGGTGCAGGAAGTTCAATACTTAAAATATTATTTCAAGACATTAAACATGTATCAAAAACACAGTTACTCCCATAGGTTGCAAATAAAAAAAATCTTAAACAAATCATTATTTGTTTGAAAGGTTGCATGTCAGTGAAAACAAGTTATACAATAGCTAAAAGGAAATGAAATGTACGTTGCACAAACCAAAAACTGCATTCAAGATAAAAATAAAAACACAAATATTTGAACGAAACAATGTCATTAAGAGTATGTTCACCAGGTAGAGGGATTTAATCCATGCATAGAATGAATCAAACCAATCTGATGCATTTCTATTCTTTCGCAAAAATCCGACCCTTACAATATCTTAAAACTAACTATTTAAAAGAGTTGCAGAGGCTCTCGTCCTTAGAGGACTGAGACCTAAATTTAGGTAACTATTTGTAGAAATAATTATTGACTTCACTAATACACTGGACTTAATCAACAAGAGTGGTTCTTATCACACACAGAAGACCACTCTTTTATCTAATCTAAGAAATGATGGAATTAATCAACTAAAAACTACTACTGTCTCTCAGACACAAACTGATGCATGTGCTGGAGTGATACGGATTTTATGATAAGAACGAAAAGACTACAGATTATTAACATGTGATTACCACAAAATAACAGAGATACAATAGAACTGGTTTTCTACACAATAAGGAAATAAGTTGAAACTGTAAAATGTAGCGTAAACAAGCTTGTTGGGATGGTGGCAGCTTATCTCTGAGAAGATATGTGACAATTGTGATTATTCACAATAACATGATTACAATGAGGCTATGAAGGAATTTTTACAATAAATGGGAATGCCGAAAACCCTATACATCTAAAAACCTAACCCTAGGAGATGAAACGCCAAAATTCATGTGGGCCCTGTAAGTTGGTACATCAACTTCCCGGGGTCGTAACTTTTGCATACGGTCTCTGTTTTAGGTGTATGATAGCCCATTGCAAAGGTATTTTCAAGGAGATTCATTTTGGGGTAAATATAGAATGAATTAATATATTTCTCTCATTTTTCCCAAAAATACATCGTTTAAGGCCTCAAAACGGCTATGGAAGTGAAAAACTGCTAAAAATAGTAAATTACCAAAATTCCCAGAAAGTTGTTTTGAGCCAATTGGAAAAGGTGGGTGGCCAATGATATCCACCTGGGTCAATCCTCCCTCCTTAGGAATAAATGGTATCCATTGCGCTGATTTCCCCCATCATATGAGGAAATTTCTGCTGAATTTGGTCCTGGGTGAGCCACTTGTCCCGGTGCAGGAGTTGCCCTGCTTTGATGAATTGATAAAGTTGGATCCTTTGTTGTAAAGTACCCTTGATATGTGTGTCCACAATATGATCACTAGATGGCTATTGTATGCAGTCAGGGTTGAGCTCTTTTGGTGTCAGTGGTTCTGCTATTTCTGAGGTATCCAATAATGGTGGGAAATAAGGGCGAAGGAGATCCATGTTGAACACTGGGTGCAGGCCAAGATGAGGAATGTTGAGCTCAAAATCATTATCCCCCACATCCTTGGTGATTGTGTACGGCCCATAACAGAGTGGGGTAATATTTTGATGGGGTCCTGTAAGGCGTTCTTTCTGCAAGTGCAACCAAACTTTTTTGGCCACCTAAAACTTATGTGGAACCCAATGTTGATCATGGAGTTGCTTGTACTTGCCATTGGAATTCTATAGGATATCCTGTAATGTTCCTGACTTGGCTAGTCTAGGAAACACTGCTAATGTGTGTGTAGGATCAAAGGTTTACATCATATAAATGATCATACAAATAATAAATGCAACAAAGGACTACAAAGTTTGTATTATGATATCTCTATAGATTACAAAATGGTCGAATGCGACTGAATAAACTGACAATACTCAACCAGATCAACAGAAAAAGGATCTTAGCCGGAATAAAAATAAGAAACTGTGACTGAATAAAATAACAACACTCGGCTAGATAAAAATACAAAAGGATCTTAGCCAAAATACAAATAAGCAACTAAAAGATAATACACGAAATATGGGAGCACTAGGGAATCAATGAAGAATGATGGAAGACCTAGATGATATTTCCAGTGACTAGGGTGTGTCTTTCAACACCGAAATCAGCCAACTGGTGTCTTCCTCCTAGAATACACTGAACTATCTCTCCTGAGATGTGCCTCTTCTCCTCAATGAAAAATCATAATCTGCATAATGATGAATTAGGTCGCTGACCCTTCCTTTATAGCTTTCCAAAATCCTGAATCCCTGCTAAAACCCTAATTCATTGTTGACTTCCAAAACCCTAAATCACTACTGAAACCCTAATTCACTGTTGAATTCTTCCCTCCAAGTGACTTTTACTTTATTTTATTATTCCTTGATTAAATCACTTAATTAATTAATTAATTAACCATTTTACATCTAAAAAGTGATTTATCCATCCTTATGGCTTCTCTAGCCACTGAAAGTCACTTCTCACCCTCTTATCCTGTAGTCCTCTTCTTCCCAATTCTGATGAGCTATCACACTAATATTTTTCTCCAAGTAATATGCCCATTATGACCTTCTTAGTGAATTTAATTAAGATATGACCCATAATAACTCAAAATTACGAAAATCGTCGGAATGCAACGAAACCAAAGCCAAGCTGTGAAGAATGGATATTGATGATGAACAATGCAAGTTGGGCCCAAATAAACCCATCAGTATCTCCCAAACTCTCGGTCACCCCTATCTGACTACTCGGGTAGGAATAACACTCTGAAATGTTATAATGTTCCAAAATGGGGACATTACAGTCCTCCCTACCGGAAGATTGCTTGTCCTCAAGCAATAACTGAATCCAACTACATATGATACCAGGGTCCCATATCCACTTGTGTGACACAAGGTAGACTCCCCTCAAGATGTGGTCTCTCCAAGTGCTCACCACGCATGACACCCACATGATCCTGATGAGTAGAATGATCAATGGCCAAAGAATCTCTGTCAACTCCTCGAGAAACCACTCTACTCTAAACTCAACTCCATCAAATGTTGAACTACCAAGCATTATAATCCATGGATCCCATATCAAAATCTGAACTGCAATGCCTCATGAGATATAATCCTGTAACTTATCACTACCATGAGTCTCCTGCAAATAACACATGGTCTCAAACCGAAATAAGTCTGTCCTACCAGACCATACCAAACCCAACATGACCCCTACTGATTGAACATGTTGCTTCCATAGTGAGGTACTACAAGACCTCAAAAAATCACCAACCAGTGATGTGCTCTCCCCAATACTGAAACTCAATGGAAAATCAAGGGGACTTTCCCCTGCAAAGGTCCACTCGTCTCCACCAGTCAATCAAATTCTCAATTGTCTCACCACCCCTTGTGAAGGGTCGTCCTTGTGACCTATGGATATCCTCATGTATCTCTAGATCATATCTCTCCATACTCATCAGTGATCCTGGATACTCCTCATGCTCTTGCCTCATCTGGTGCTCCACTGCTAAACCACCAACATCCTCCCGCAATGTGGCTAAGGGATATATTTGAATCTCTGCTGAAATAGGTGTAGTGGATTTTTGTCTAGTTTCTTCAAGGAGATCCTCTAATCTAGACTCTGATTCCTGAAGGTTTTTCTATGTGCCTTCCAAGAATATTTTTGTTCTCACCAACGCATGAGTGAGTCGGTCCACCTCAACGTCCTGCTCCATCAATGCCCTCTGATACATCTCACCAACCTCCAATAGGTAATCCCTATCGATCAACAACTGTTGGTAGTCGACCCTCATCACAATCACTCTCTCCCTAAGTGTATGGAAGTCATCAATGACAAGTCCCCCATCTAAACTATCTTGTGCCATCGAGGCCCTCTAACAATAACCTTCCACCAATGCATGTGTATCATCAATGCATCTAGTGGCTGCCATGATCATGCCCTCAATGAATCTCAACTGTCTTGCCAAGTGTCGTGACTCCTGGTCACAATCCTGCTGAGGTGCGACCTCATTCTTCTCACTAATAGTGTCAACAATGGAATCCCCAACAACACACTCCTCAAAATATAAGGCACTGAACGGCCCACTGTCCCCTATGCTACTGAGTCCTCCTTCATGCCATTGCACAACATCACCAACTGTAGCCCCTATCTGAATCACACCATATCTTGTATGGTTAGATGTATCCTCCTATTCACTCACCCTACTAATATCATATGCGCCTAGATCCAATAACAAAGGTGTCCAGAAATGTGCTATGGTCATTTCGATCAATAAGGAGTGCATCCTCATCACTGTAGAATGATCTTGGGAGTGAGTGTCCCAACAAGTTGTCGCTCTCCACAACCTGGTCCATCAATGGAATCTCTAAGACTGGTGATTCACTCTCCTCATACTGATATGTATGTGTAAGGTCAACTATCTCCAAGCCATACCTCTCCTCATGGGTCTGCAGATCCATATGTTCCTTGTGTACAATCCACACACAAGGCTCCTCTACCATATCAGGAATGTCATTGATATCCTCATGTGTCATAGCTAGCATAGGTGACTGAGAAGATGATAAATGTGGTTCACTCATCATAGGAAGCTCATCATTATCCATACATGACTTCCTGGAAGCCATGTCTACACCCAGCAGTAGGTCATCTAACCTCCTAAGCTCATCATGTTTAAGTGCTAACACATATGAATCCTCTGAAGTGTCACCACTATGCTGAAGTGTTGAATCCTCAACATTACCTAATGCAGAAGATGAAGGATATGCGATATCATCCTGTCCCTCCAACTGTCTATTAGATGCGCAAGACTCACTACCCTTATCAGACTACTCTAAATAGGCATCTATGGTTGCATTCACATGCATCTCTTCATCCTCATTGTCATAGCGCACCTCAACGATGTGCACCTTCCCTTTACCCCTGCATCGGTGATTTGGCTTCCAAGGAACTTTTCAA
Source organism: Picea engelmannii (assembly GCA_009831015.1). Lineage (NCBI taxonomy): Eukaryota > Viridiplantae > Streptophyta > Pinopsida > Pinales > Pinaceae > Picea > Picea engelmannii. Next base: position 84,756 of record ML789578.1, read on the forward strand.
CTGTAGCAACGCTCCCTGCATCTAATGGGTGTAGGCTCCATCTATGCTCCTGTCAATCTACTCACTGGTAATGATGTATCTACATCCTTATCTGATTTTCCCCTTAGGATGGTAGGAAAACCAACTCTGATACCACTGTAATGTTCCTGACTTGGCTAGTCTAGGATGTGTTGCTAATGTGTGTGTAGGATCAAAGGTTTACAACATGTAAATGATCATACAAATAATAAATGCAACAAAGGACTGCAAATTTTTTATTATGATATCTCTGTGGATTACAAAATGGTCGAATTCGATTGAGTAAAATAACAATACTCGACTAGATCAAAAGACAAAGGATCTTAGCCAGAATACAAATAAGAAACTGCGTCTAAATAAAATAACAACACTCGGCTAGATCAAAATACAAAAGGATCTTAGCCGGAATACAAATAAGAAACTAAAATATAATACCCGAAATATGGGAGCATTGCGGAATCAATGAAGAATGATGGAAGACCTGGATGATCTTCCCGGTGACTAGGGTGTGTCTTTCAACACCGAAATCAGCCAACTGGTGTCTTCCTCCTAGAATACACTGAACAATCTCTCATGAGATGTGCCTCTTCTCCTCAATGACAAGTCATGATCTACATAATGATGAATTGGGTCACTGACCCTTCCTTTATAGCTTTCCAAAACCCTAAATCCTTGCTGAAACCCTAATTCATTGTTGACTTCCAAAACCCTAATTCACTGTTGACTTCTTCCCTTCAAGTGACTTTTACTTTATTTTATTATTCCTTGATTAAATCACTTAATTAATTAATTAATTAACCATTTTACCTCTAAAAAGTTATTTATCGATCCTTATGGCTTCTCCAGCCACTGAAAGTCACTTCTCACCATCTTATCTTGTAGTGCTCTTCTTCTCGATTCCAATGAGCTATCGCACTAAAAGGTTTCTCCAAGTAATATGCCCATTATGACCTTCTTAATGAATTTAATTAAGATATGACCCATAATAACTCAAAATTATGGAAATCGTCGGAATGCAATGAAACCAAAGCCAAGCTATGCGGAATGGATCTTGATGATGAACAATGCAATTCAGGCCCAAATAAACGCCTCAGTATCTCCCGAACTCTCTGTCACCCCTATCTGGCTACTCGCGTAGGAATAACAATCTGAAATGTTGTAATGTTATGATGTCCCAAAATGGGGACATTACATATCATGAACATGTTGGTGTATGTTCTGGATCCACTCAATGAACCAGGTGACTTTGACAGCTTCAGTTGGAGTAGGAGATGAGTCGGTCGAGGTGACCGCAAAGGGAAGTGCAACATCTATGGGACCCAATGGTTGGAATTCCAACCCCACCTGAAAGGGGTTGTGGCCAGTTGAGCTATGCAGGGCTTGGTTGTAGCTATGTTGGACATAGGGAAGGCTCTCATCCTATGTGCAAGGGTGCTTTGAATTATACATGCGAAGGATATACACAATCAGTCGATTTATGACCTTGGTTTGGCCATCTGTTTGGGGGTGGAAGGCCATGGATTTGGTGAGCTTGGTGTCTAGCAGTGAACAGAGGCTCGACCAGAATGTGATAAGAAATTGACTGTTTTGATCTGAGACAATGGTTTGTGGGATTCCAAAATGTACCCAGACTCGTTCAAAGAAGAGCTTGGTAGTGGACTCTGTTGTGATGTTCTTATTGCAGGAAACTAGAATCTCCATCTTAGAAAAGTGATCAACAACCAAAAAACAAAGTCATTTCCCCACTTGGTGGACAGGATGCTTGACATGTAGTCCATTGAGATGGATTCCCATGTCCTGTCAGGAGTAGGAAGAGGGGTGTATAGGCCCTATTTCTTAGTGGTCGGTTTGGAAATAGTGCAGGCAGTGCAGGACCTGATATACTTGTTAACCTCCTGTCGAAGTTTCAGCTAGTTGAAATGTTTATGTAGCATCACCACTGTCTTTTCGACATCGAAGTGTCCTTCCACCTGACTGTAGTGGTATTTACAGATCAGCTTCGCTCACTTTCTTTATGAACCACAAATATGGCCCAAACGACACAACAACCCATCCTAAAGATGGAAATTATCAACAACTGTGTTTGCACCCAACATTTGGTAGGAGGTGGTGACTTCTGGGTCTGTATCATAGAGTTAGGGCCATCCAGAAGTCTCATGGCCACAAGAGTCTATCACCGTGGTGCTTCCTATTTTATACTTCATGTTTTATACTTGATGTTGAGGTGGAATTCCTGCAAGTATGTAGACCACTTTTGATGCTGATCATTCTGCAATTTTCCTTGTCTCTACATGAACTGCAGTGGCTTATGATCAATGTGGATGATTGTCCCCTTCTCAAGAATGTAATTTCTCCACTGGTGGCAGGCTTACACAATGGAGTACATTTATTTGTTGTAAGTAGGGTACTTATGGACAAAATTTGATAGTGTCTCACTATGATAGGCCACAGGGTGTCTATGCTGAGTGATAACGACACCCACAACATAGTCAAAAGCATTTGTCTCGATCTAAAAGGGTTGTTGTAGGCCTGGTAGTTAAAGTACTAGGGATCGACACATGCACTCCTTCAAATAATCGAATGCTTGTTGTTGGGACTAGTCCCACATAAATTTCTCCTTAACACCACCCATGGTTATTTGGTTGAGGGCCCATGTAATATGGGAGAATCCAAACACGAACCTGTGGTAGAAATTGGCAAGGCCTAAGAAGCTCCAAAGCTCATTGAGTGTGGTTGGGGCTGGCCGGTCACTTATGACTTAGATCTTGGCTAGATCGACATGCACGTCACATTGATCAATGATGTAGCCTAGGTAATGGACCATGTCCATGACGAAGGAGCATTTTTCCAAGTTGGGATATAGCTTGTGCTGCTACACAGTGTGCAGAGCCTATTGAATATGATGCAAGTGTTCAGCCCAAGTCTTGATCTAAATGAGAATGTCATCTAGATACACCACTACAAAAGTATTGGTGAATGGTCGCAGGATATCGTCCATCATCCTCATGAAAGTGGTTGGATCATTTGTCAAACCAAAGGGCATGACCAACCATTCAAAAATGCCTTCCTTTGAATTGAAGGTGGTCTTCCATACATCTATCTATTCTATCAGGACCTGGTGGTAGCCAAACTTCATATCAATATTACTGAAGTATTTGGCCCCCATGAGTTGATCAAGGAGGTCATTGATCTGGGGAATCGGGTACCGGTTTCTGACTGTGATTTTAATTAGACCCCGGTAATCAATGCAAAGTCGCCAGCTTCCATGTTTCTTCTGTACCAACATGATTGGGCTCCTGCAAGGTGATGAGATGGTACAGATGTGCCCCTTGTGGAGAAGTTCTTGGATCTATCGCTTGATCTCTTCATTCTCTAATAGAGATCAGCGATAGACTGGCCCATTGGGTAGCAGTGCAATGGGGATCAGATTGATGGGGTGCTTGACCTGGAAGTGCAGAGGTGCCCCAGTAGGTGAGGAGAATATATCCGAGTATTCTTCCATGACCTTATCTACTCGCTTTTGTTGTGTGGAGAGGTCGGCCACAAATATCCTGAATGTGGCTATGATATTTCGCTTATTCTGAGAGCGAGTCACTACGAAGACAAAATTCCCTGTCTAAGAGATGACCTTCATGCATTGCTTAGTAGAGATCAAGGAAATAGCACTAGGTGGGACTACCTCGGGTATCCTGTACAATTTCCTATTCAAAGTAATAATAACACAACGAGTCCTAGATTCATATACATCATGATGTTTCCATAAATAGGGCTGGCCCAAAATAACATCAAAAACTTTGAGAGGAGAAACATCACACGATAGCTCGTCTTTGAAGGGCTTGATGTTGTACAACAGTCGACACTGTTGGCTGACGTGGATATCTCTTCCTTGGCGGAGCCATCAAATGGTGTAGGGTTGTGGGTGTGGCTTTGTCGGCAAGACCAACCACTTGATGACCTCTACTCAGATGAGGTTTTTCTGGCTACCTCTATAAACAATGAAGTGTAGCGGGGTGTATTTTACCCACATCTTTGAATGGAAGAGGCGCTCTCATTCTTCTATCTCATCTGGTTCACCAGGATGGAGCTTGGTGGTAGTAACGGTGGAACTGGGTTCCATGTCAATGATCCGTCTTCCCCTTTCAGGTTCATTCTCAGAGTTAAAACTTGCATTTGATTCAGATGATTTCACTTTGGCCACCAACGACTTCATTGAGTGGCAGTCAACAATGTTATGCCAAGGGCTCTTATGGAAGTCGCACCACTTCTCGATATCTTTATTTTCCTTTCTGGTGTCCTTCTTTTCTTTCGGCTTGGACTAGTTTTCCTGATACTGTCCATCTTTTCTTTGTCCTTTGTTCTGTGGGTTTGGTCCATCCTTTCCTATCTTTTGTTGTGAGGGGTTCCCAGGCCCAAATTGTGACGTCTTTTGTTTGAGCTTCTACTCGATTTTGACAGCATATTGGTAGGCTGCGCCCAAGGATTAGATGTCCATAAATTATATTTGGGTCTAGATGTATCTATGCAGAGCACCATGATACTTGAGCACGAGATTTATCTCTGAATCTTTGATACCCATCTTGGTGCACAAGGTATGGAAGATATTTGTGAACTATGGCACTGCTTGGTATCTTTCTTGCCACAGTGTGGTCTATTTGGTATACAAATCGTCATAACTTCCAACAGGGTAGTATTGTTCCTTAATATCATCCTTGAAGGATTCCCCGGTGGCCATGACTGTAAATAATGAGGGTTCCTCTGTTTCCTTTTTCTCACAGAAATGTTCCCACCAATATTTCACATGGGGAACGACTTTGAGGAGCACAAAAGTAATCTTTTCTCTATTCGAAAAGTTATGAAAAAAAAATACCCTTCTAGTATATTCAACCACTTTTCTACAACATCTATGTCTATCTAACCTTCAAATATAGGAATATCAAAGTTTATTTGTACCTTGAAGGGCGCGGTGCCTCCGCTCGAAGAAGATGCATCACCTCCGCTCGAAGAAGATGTGTCACCTCCGCTCGATGAAGATGCATCACCTGTTGGTAGCTGTCGAAGGATTTGCGTGAAACTATCCATCATCTCGTTCCTTTGTTGCATTAGGGATTCCTCAATCAACAGTTTGAAAGGATCTCCTATCCTATAATATTTATTTTCTCCTTCCATGAGAGGTCGCTTGGGCATGTGAGATATTTTGTCCTCAAGAGAAACACGATCAACACCCAACTCTTTGTACTCTGACCTCGTTGGGGACATGCATTAAGATGACAAGGAGCATATTGTTCTGATACCACTAATAGGAATCTTATGAGAAGAACAAACTGACTACAAATTATTAACAGGTGCTTAACACAAAATAACATAGATATAGTAAAACTTGTTTTCTATTCAATAAGGAAATAAGTTGAAACTGTAAAATGCGGCAAAATCAAGATTGTTGGAATAGTGGTGGCTTATCTTTGAGAAGAGATGTGATGGTTGCGTTCATTCACAATAAGATGATTCCAATGAGGATTTGAAGGAATTTTTACAATAAACAGGAATTTCAAAAACACTATACATCCACAATCCTAACCCTAGGAGATGAAGCGCCAAAAGACATGTGGGCCTCATTTGGGTAAGTTAGTACATCAACTTCCCGTGATTGTAACTTTTTCATACGATATCCATTTTAGGTGCATGATAGCCCATTCGAAAGGTATTGTTTAGGAGATTCATTTTGGGGGAATAATAGAAGTAACTTGCATATTTCTCACCGTTTTACCAAAAAACCTTCGTTTAGGGCCTCAAAACGACTGTGGAAGTGAAAAACTACTAAAAATAGTAAATTACCAAAGTTGCCAGAAAATTGGTTTGAACCAGTTGGAAAAGGTGGGTGGACACCGATATCCACATGGATCATGGAGGAACTGAATTGGTAGAAGATAGGCCTCAGAGTGACAAACAAGATCTCTTTTATTGAGTAATGGCATGCCTGGGAGTTGTCATAGGCCACTAGAGACAACTAGCTGCATGAGTAGATATTTTCTTGAGGAAGAGAGGTAGTCTGTTTGAAGTGTCTTGGAGATATTGTTCATCGAACTGGGACTAAGAATTAACTCTTTGTATGTGCCTGATCTTTCAGAAGCTAAGCGCACTCTATCTTGACTGTAACCAACACTTATTCTCCCTTTATCCATGATGAGTTGGTTGTGAACAGGAAGACATGGAGGTGAGAACCCAACAGGAAGACAAGATGCTTGGAGGTTATAAGTGATATGGGGAGTAGTTGAGGGAATAGGTGGTGAAAGATGAGTGGTATAAAGAGTGTGCATGAAGGTGACGTGGATGTGGATGAAGTGGAGGTGAGTGGAGGACAAGTGTCAGGTGGCGAGAGGAGCAAGAGTAGTGAGTGGAATGAGTGGAGGTGATGCGGTGACCTTATGTCATTTAAGCATGTGATTAAAAAAGTTTTTGAGGGTGGTTTGGGTCCACACCACTTTTGGGTCCACAATTTCCCACAAGCTTCCACGTGCCCTTCCAACAATACCATGGTTCCAATTGCAGGACCACTCTAGAAAATTAAAATTCAGGTTCTTTACATCCATGCAATGAAGTGTGGTCATCGATCTGATTATGATCTATGATTCGGGTGATATTTACCTACTGCAGGGATCAATGGTTCTTGTTGATTTGATATCAACAGTCCAGATTCACTTCAGAATTTCAGAATTCAGTATTTGCAAATGTTGTTCTTGGAAATAGCCCTGAGGAAAATCTCTAAAGTGAATGATCTGTCTCCACGTGTCGTAACCGAAGAACGATGCAGATTCTCTTCAGAAATTAGGGATTTGGGAGTTTCAAATGTGAGGCTTGGAAATATCCCTGAGGAAAATCATCAAAGTGAATTATCTGCATCCATGTGTCCTTGCTGACGGATGTTTGAGATTCACCCTGGAAGTTCAGGATTCAGAATTTTCAAATGTGAAGCATGAAAATCTCCTGGAGGAAAATCTCTGAAATGAATGATCTATTGTTGCGTGTCCCCGTTGATTCATAGTCTAGATTCACTTTGACTATTCATCTAGTTCAACTCTTTGGGACTTCAGGTGATTCTTGATCCTCGGGACTTTGACACTTTGGGTAGTTCATCTCTTCGACACTTCAACAGTTTAGGACTTTTGAGATATAAAGTATGAAAGTCTCTTGAAGTGATGATCTCGCAGAGTGATTAGCCAGTGCTTATCACTAATTAACTCGAGCTTAATCCATGTTTAACATTAAATACTTCATTAGTTTGGGACTTCGACGATGGAAACAATCACAAGTTCCGACGCTCGAACGTCGAAGTGGTGGAGTGACTTTCCTAATTCCATTCGTTAAACTCCACATGATTATGGACCCACCAAATGAATGAAAGTTTTTCATATGACTGGCTTGTTGGATATTTACCATTGAAATTTATCTTGTTCGTTTTGAAAATCCGGGACCAAAAATGATCACTCTAAATTGCTACATTTTTCCATGGGCGTTTCATGTGCATATAAAAAGGCTTGGTCACCCTACTGTGAGCTCAATCAATGGAAAACATGATGACAATCATTTTGAACCAAATATGACATGTATTTTATCCTTAAGGAAAAATAGAAATAGGAATGCACAAAGACTCAAACAGGGAATAAACGAATAAGAATCGAGTTGCTTAAAAATGGGAAATGGATTGAACCAACCCGAAGAGGAAAAAATGATGAAGGTGTAGGGAAAAGACAGAGGAGAGGCAGGGATGTAGACCTAGGTTACAAAATTGGCTCCAATTGGGGATAGCTCATCCCTGTGAGGTGCTAAGAACTGTAGATCGATGCCTTAAGATAAAATAAATTCTCTTACCTTCCATTTCTTACCTTTATTTCCATCTTCCAGCCCTGTGTATCTGTTTCTTTCCCTAAATCATGCATTTTATTGAACTCAAAAACTGAGACAACACCCCAGTGCCTTGTTGGGCTATGGAGTCTTTACTAAAACTTGAAATTGAAGCTAAACCCAGTGCCTTGTTGGGATATGGAGTCTCTATTGAAACTTGAAACTGCAGCTAAACCCCAGTGCCTTGTTGGTCTATAGAGTCTCTTATTCGAACAAGCTACTGAAAACCAACACACCAAAAAACAATCTATGAACTAAAAATTAAATGTGCTCAAACAACAAGCTTATTCTCCTACTTCATACTCTATTTAGTTGAAAACCAACTCAATCACATGTAATTCCATTTCCAATGAAACCAAGAAAACATTTAACTGAGAATCGCAACTTTGTGCAGGTCACTGTTTAGAATAATCGAAAGAGGATATACCAAATGCGACAAAAATTGGAAGGTATATGGTACTTACATTTGCAAATGATGATCATGATTAAACTTCCAACCTTTGGAATTTTGGAAAAATAAGAATCTATCCATCTCACTATTGGATCTTGAAACTCGTGAAAATCTTCCAATTGGTTGAGAGGACCAAGTAGTTGTTGTGTAATATATACATTATAGACAAGACTGAGTTGCTCATGTCCTCGTTGAAAATGTTCATGGAATTCATGTGATTCACAACCATAAAGGGAAACAAAATACTCTTGATACTGCTTGTCTTGTTCTTTGAAATGAACGGGTAATTCTTTTGCATTGCTAGTTTTTCCTCGCTCTAGCTCTAGAATGTCATCTTTAGACTTATAGATTTCTTGTTTCTCAACAATTTCAGAAGAAAGGGGAGAAACTTGCTCGTGACCTTCAACATCACTTTCCTCATAGTTAATCAAATCTTTATGAGAACATAGAACTATAGATGTATCATAACACCAACTATTTGAGTCACCTAGAATAATGCAAGATGTATCCAAAGCGTTGGTATCATCAATTTCATCATTAATGTAATTACCAACATCATCCTTTTGAATAAAAGGATCAGAAGGAGACTCATATGTAACTTAATATTAATCCACTTCCTCAATGGAAAAATCCCCTTTATTTTCACTACTAGAAGAAATAATAAGTGACTGTTGAATATGAGATTCAAATTCTTCACAACTGTTCTCAAAAAGTAAATTAGATAGAAAAAAACTTTACAATGCTTATTGAATGCAGGATAGAACAATTCCAGGGAGTAGATTCTAGCAGGGGGCAAGGATTAGTACCACTCACGAGCATCTCCCTCTAATGAGTACAGGAAAATATTCATTAATACATCCTCATGATGTATTCGCCATTGAGGCATGAGTTAATGAAACTCAAGCAAATGCTCAACAGGGTTGTCATCTCTATGTTCTCTAAATATGGGAAACAAATCACCCCACTCATCTATAGTAGGAAAAACATTTGGAAAACCAGGAACAATTGAGAAATTTAATGGAGAAAACCTCTGAGCCAAGATGGATTCCATATGAAAATACGACTTCTTAAAACTATGGAGTTTCCACTGGATTCTTTAACCATGGAGTCACCAGGAAAATGATATGTATTCTAAATTTGTTTGGTCTTCATTCACCATCAAATATCAGATATGATCATTTTCATTCTCCCAGTGCCAGAAGATGTTGGTCCTAAAGTCTGCACCTGACTACTAAAGGGAAAATCTAGGCCACCTATCATTTTAGAATGATTGTTCCTTTTGTCTTTGTGTTGGTTGGTCAGAGGGTTTTTCTATCAAGAAAAAGGGACAGTTAGTTGGAGGAATGATAGGGATGAGGTTTCTCCTTGGGTGGTGGTACACTAATGACATACCAGAGAAATAATAGAAAAATAGGGGAAACAACAAACTACTCAATGAATAATCTACTGCAAGAAGTTCAATACTTAAAATGTTAATTCAAGACATTAAACATGTATCAAAAACATAGTTACTCCCACAGGTTACAAATAAAAAAAATCTTCACCAAATAATTATCTCTTTGACAGGTTGCATATTAGTGAAAACAAGTTATACAATAGTTGAATGGAAATGAAATGTACGTTGCACAAACCAAAAATTGCATTCAAGATAAGAATAAAAAAAAAAAAGATTTGAATGAAAAACTGTCATCAAGAGTATGTTCACCAGGTAGAGGGATTTAATCCATGCATAGAACGGGTCCAACCATTCTAATGTATTGTTATTCTTTCCCAAAAATCCGACCCTTACAATATCCAAAAACTAACTATTTAAAAGAGATGTAGAGGCTATCGTCCTTAGGAGACTAAGACCTAAATTTAGGTAATTGTTTGTAGAACAAATTATTAACTTCACTAAGACACTGGACTTAATAAACAAGAGTGTTTCTTATCACACATAAAAGACCACTCTTGTATCTAATCTAAGAAATTCTGGAATTAATCAACTAAAAACTACTACTGTCTCTGAGACAGAAACTAATACATGTGTTGGAGGAAATAAATTGGTGTAAAATATTCCTCAGAGTGATAGAGAAGAGATTTGTTATTAAGTAATGGCATGCCTATGAGCTGTCAGAGGCCACTAGAGACAACTAGTTGCATGATTAGATATTTTCTTGAAGAAGAGAGGTAGTTTGTTTGAATTGTTCTGGAGGTATTCTGCATCGACCTGGGACTGAGACTTAACTCTTTCTCTGTGCCTGAGATTTATAAAGCTAAGTGCACTATGTCTCAACTATAACTGGCCCTTCTTCTCACTTTCTCCGTGATGAGTTGGTCATGAGCAGGAAGACGTGAAGGTGAGTGTCCATTAGGAAGACATGATGCGTGGAGGTGATAGGTGATATGGAGAGTAGTCAGGGGAATAGGTGGAAAAATTTGAGTGGTAGAGAGAGTGTGCATGAAGGTGACATGGATGTAGATGAAGTGGAGGTGAGTGGAGGACAAATGTCGGGTAGCAAGAGGAGTGATATTAGTGAGTGGAATCAGTGGAGGTGATGCAGTGACCTTATGTCATTTAATCACATGTGGAAGTTGTTGAGGGTGGTTTGGGTCCACACCACTTTTCGCCCCACAATCGCCCACAAGATGCCACATACCCTTCCAATAATACCATGGTTCCAATTGCGGGACCGCTCTAGAAAATTAACATCTGGGCAGTTTACATCCCTTCAATGAAGTATGGTCATCGATATGATTACGATCTATGATCCGGGTGATATTTACCTGTTGCAGGGATCAATGATTCTTGTTGATTTGAGATCAACGGTCCAGATTCACTTTGGAATTTTGGGCTTTAGGACTTTCAAATTTTGTTCTTGGATATCTCCTGGAGGAAAATATATGAACTGAATGATCTGTTGCCACATGTCGTAACTGACGAACTGTCCAGATTCTCTTCGAAAATTTGGGCTTCAGGAGTTTATGTTGGACCTTCATTATGAAAGTTAGCACAGAGAAAGGAAGAAAAGGAAAAATACGAACTGCGCAGAAGACACAGTGACTGTTATTCAGTCGAAGTGAGAAAAAGAGAATAAAATACAGAGTGAAGTAAAAGGAAGCAAGTCAATGGACGAGGAGATCGAGGATGAAAGATCAGAAAGGAAGAAGGATTGTGGACAACTCAGCAAGCGGAAAAATCCATCGTTGGATGCTTTGGAGCATCATGCAAAAAGGAAGGAAAGAGAGGCTGGCAAAGCCCTGAAAATGTGGGTCAAGTTGACCTAGGGTTTTAGACACCTAGGGTTTTGGTATATATGGTTTTGACACCTAGGTATTGACCTAAGGCTATCGGTGAATGATTGTAATGTATAAATAGAGGTCAAGAGGACCTAGGATGGGTTGTTGTCATTGTTGTTATTATTGTTGGTGTTATGATTGTTGTTGTGTGATCAAGTGAGTAATATTGAGAGAGAGAGAAGTGTTGAGTAAGAGAGCCTTCTGTATTGTAATAGCTTCATCTAGGTGTGAAGATCAACCCTACAGTTGGGTGCGTAGGGAGGGGAGAGATAGAGAGAAAGAAGAGAGAATATATGCTAGCTGAGATCACAGAAAACAATTGTATGCGTCATCATAATATATTACAAGAACAGTTATGTGAATGTATCCCTAGAGAGAGGGTGAACCACATATATCTTGTTTCGTATGTGTGATTGATGTTATGTTCTTTGCCTTTTGATATACTTTTATTGGATTACTGTATTAGATCTGATAGATAGTTGTGTGGATTATATCTAAGATGATAAGTGATATATGAATGTTGTATTGTTATGGTAGTATATCCACTTGATATTCCCCATGGTTGTAGACATCTCTCTCCTGCAACCCCCCCATAGCTTCTTCAGGTGAGACTGCATCTACTTCACAAGTGTTTCTGAAAGGGCTAGTAGTTAGGGCTTGCTGGTGCGCTCTTGGAGTTGAACCCTGGGTCTTCCCCTGTGCCAAAAAATGGTTTCGTTGTCGTGACAAGAATCTTCTTGAGGGAATGTCAAGGTGGTTTCCATCAAAGACATAAATTCAAAATTGGATAGAAAATCAAGAAAAGGACTTCGTTGACGCCCAGAACAAGAACCCTAATCTTAGTATAAAGGATTGGTTAGGAAGATATATCTTTAGTGATATACATGAGATTTTCTTTGGAGGAATCCATCAGGATCTTAATGAGTGGTTAGCTAGGTTAGCAGATACCCAGTTTGAGATTAGATCTAAACCCCATGTGGTTTGGACGTCGACGTCAATCAAGAAGGTCAAGAGAGTTGATAACATTGTGTCAAGAGTAGTAAATCATTGGTTTGATAGCACCATTGGAGGGTACATCACCGAGTTTGTTGTTGACAAAGTAGAGTCATATAGCCAAGCTGAGAGATATTTCTTCAAGGGACCTAGAGGAAACTTTTTACAATTTATGAGGTTGAGGATCAGGATGTTATTGCATGAGAAGAACATCTTGAAGATATAATAGATTGTTCATATTTGAAAAAGATAATGTTCAAAAATTCGGACAGTGACAACAACACAAAGGTTGTACATACACGTAGTGGGAGAGAATTCAGAGAAGTTCATCTTGCGCACCTATTTAAGCATAATTATGGATACGAGGGTTTCTACAGTGGAGAAGATGTGGATCCGACAGATGAAGAGCATTCAGAACCCGCTAGGGCAGAGGAAGGGAAAGATGAAGAGCCTCGCCGGGAAGTGCTAGAAAGTTCAGGAACTACACATACTACTGAAGTAAGTACTATTATCCCTCATGTTGATTTAGTAGCATTAAGGAATTAGAGTAATCTAGGCCATTAGAGTGTTCAGAGAACTATCACTAGTAGCCCACCACATACTCAGTCGGGAACTCTAGGAAGATCTATGGGAGGAGAGATGAGGCTCCCTATTTCTAGGGGAGATGGGTTTGAAGGCCCTGATCAACACTGGTTCATATGTGAAGCCATATGGAATATTAAGAATTTCACCAACGAAGCTATTAAAAGAACTCAGTTTAGTACTACCCTAAGGGATCGCGCATTGAGATGGTCCATGAATATTGTCCAAGGACTTGCACAACCTAAGCCACTGAATGATATCAAGAATGAGTTGATTGCAGAGTTCAAGAAACCCAAGTCGAAGTCACAAATTACATAGATGAAAGAGATCAAGAAAAAGGTAGCCAAACCTATTTGGGAATTCAATCAGAGATTCAAGACCTTAATAGGCCGATTGACTTTTCAGATCCCAGATGACGAGAAAAAAGAATGGTTTATTGCTTCCCTCTTACCACACATCAGAGTTCCTCTGATGCAATAGAATATTTCTTCGCAGGCTGAGGCGATGGAGATCGCCATGAAATTAGGATCAACCTCTATGGGAGAATCCATCTCAGGTATGAGTCAAAACCTGAGTCAGCTAAGTAGTTTGTCTCTGCAGGTCGAAGATATGAAGAAAGTCAAGAGAAAAGATAAAAGAGAATACATATGGTCTTCCATATGCAGATCAAAAGGCCATGACAAGGAACATTGTCCCCTATTTCATGAATACTTGGCCTTTGGAGCTCCTAGTACTTTGAAACAAGTCACCCTACCCTGGTGCGAGGTATGGAGAAATAGACATCGCCTTGGTGATTGTTATTACATGCAAAAATATGTTTAGACACCTACAAATTTTTATTTCACATTCTTTAAGTCCATGGGGCATGATTATATGGATTGTAGGGCTTATGTCATCATGCATGAAAGGACAAGAAAAATATAGAAATGTTTAGGTGCGACGTATTTCATGAATACTTGGCCTTTGGAGCTCCTAGTACTTTGAAACAAGTCACCCTACCCTGGTGCGAGGTATGGAGAAATAGACATCGCCCTGGTGAGTGTTATTACATGCAAAAATATGTTTAGACACCTACAAATTTTTATTGCACATTCTTTAAGTCCATGGGGCATGATTATATGGATTGTAGGGATTATGCCATCATGCATGAAAGGTCAAGAAAAATATACAAAATTCAAGGTGAAGTACAGCAAGAAGGAAACACTACGTAGTATAACTCCCCTGGGAGAGGAAACTTTAACCCTCGCAGTGGATTCAGAGGATGAGGAAGAGGAGGAGGTATGGGTTGAGGCTAAGGATAGATCATTTGTTACAATTGTGCACAAACATGACACTTAGCAAGGGATTGTCATAACCCTTGCACCACTTGCAGTTACTACAACTCTTTTGAGCATGTTATCGAGGAAGGCCCAACATTGTTGGATAAACATTAAGAGAAATGAGGACCTCAGCAAAACCTGCAAGTGAAACTGATATATGTTGAACCTCGCAGAGAATACCCTAGAGTTGATGTTATAACTAGAGGCATTGTTAGAGGAGAAGAAAGACTAACAGAAGGAAAGACTACAAAAGACTCAAGAGTCAGGAAAGCTACAGACAAGACCCAAACCTTTGATGCAAATAAAGAAAGACAAATATTTGAGGAGGAAAGAAAAGAGTTCAAAGAAGACCAAGGTTCTTCATCAAAGACACGGCCATAATTAAGATAATATGGAATGCCTTTGGAATTTGATCCGTCTACTTCACCAAAATAAGGACAAGAGGTAAGAAATCTCATGGAATTTTTACATACTTGTATTAATTTGATTGAGGATGAGAGCGTTGTACAAGAGATACAAAATTTAATCAGACAATATGAGATAGGAAGGATAGATCCTTTAATGAATAAAGTAGTACATCATCTATCCAAGAAGAGAAGGAAAAATAAGGAACTACACTTGAATGC
Source organism: Picea engelmannii (assembly GCA_009831015.1). Lineage (NCBI taxonomy): Eukaryota > Viridiplantae > Streptophyta > Pinopsida > Pinales > Pinaceae > Picea > Picea engelmannii. The sequence continues at coordinate 99,923 of ML789578.1, forward strand.
TCAGATAGGAGAATATGATATAGACTATGTCGTCCTCGACTTAGGTTCAGAGGTCAATGTCATGAAGAAGGAAACCTAGGAACTGATGGGAAAACTGAAGTTTATCTATTCCCCTATCAAGATTAGGATGGCTAATTAGCAGGCAGTAAGCCACTTTGGAAGATTGGAGCATGTACCTATGGACATCGATGGAGTAAGAACATTTGCAAATTTTGAGGTAATTGAGATAGTTGATGATAGCTTCCCTTACCCTCTACTGTTAGGAATTGACTGGGATTTCAATAATACCACTCTGGTTGATTTAGAGAAAATACGTATGAAGTTTGAAAGAGATTTCCTTAGGGTGATTGCACCTTTAGATCTAGATGAAGGTCAACGATACAAAAAACCCATCAGAGAAGAAGACTGCTCATATGAACTATAAAACATATACAAACTAACAACGAGACAATAGGATTACATCAATCCTACAGCCGATGGAAACCTAAGATGGCAAAGTGACAACGCATGTTCATCAGATTCAAAAGAAGCACTGGAGAATTGGCAGAACATAATGTATGAAGTATCTACAAGGAGATGTGATAGATTAACCATATATTTTCATTGGATCAACACAACAGTAAGTAAATTGCCCACCTTTGATGGTCTGAATCCTTTAGAGACCTTCTTGTTGGAATTTGAAGCGAGTGTACTGACACAACAGAGATTGATGGAAATGGATGAGGCCTTGAAAGAAACACCAGTGAGATGGTGGGGAACACATAAAACAACATTACGGAATGGGTACAATGTCGTAGCCTAATGATCACGTGGTTCTCAGCACAAGTAGAAGGCTGCGAAGTTCGGTACACAGGTCGAAGCTGCCCAAAGGACCATGTGCGAAGTTGTGAGGAATCCTGGAGAACCATTCCTCAAGATCAGTGGGTGCACAAGTTCATTAACACACTAGACATAACCCCTATCAACTGGTACCTCCAAGTAGAGATACACCTCATCACTGCAGATTGGGAAGGTATGACTCAGAAATTTGTAACCACCTTCTTATTTGATAGTCAATATCCTTCAGTAGATCAAGAATTATATATTTTAATATAGAGAGTATTTGAGGAGGCCTCTAGCACCCCTTTAGAACAATAAGAGGATGAATGGATTGCACCTCTACATAAACTGCTAGGTTGTTACAACATCAATGTTGATGAAGACTATGATCCTAGGAAGGTGAACATCACAGAAACAAAAGGACAAAGAGATGTGGAAGGAACAGGAGTTGAGCTACCATTCATTAGACATCCAATCAAGATTAATAAGGTCAACATTGGAACAGAGAAGACACCGAAGCTTGCAAATGTTGGAGATTACTAGGATGCTTCTACTCTTGACAAAATCACAGAGTTGTTGCATGAATATCAAGACTTGTTTCAGACCAAGTTTACTAATATGAAGGTAATTAAAGGGCCTATGGGAGATATGAGGATCCCTCTGAAACCAAAAGAAAGACCAGTCAAACATAGACCCTACATATTGAACCCTAAATATAAGGAAAAAAGAAAAGATTGAGCTCAACAGAATGTTGGAAGTGGGAATTATAGAACCTGTTGAAGTGTCAGAATGGATTAGCCCTATGGTGGTACAAGACAAGAAGATAAGAGAGATTGTAATGACCCTTTACTTATTAATATGAATAATTTCATAAATAATCCTAAAAATTAGCTAAATTATAATTAATTATTATATAACCTTAATTAATTATATGTTATTAATTAAATTTGTTTTTTTACTATGATTAGCTTAAGTATGATTAACTCTTTAATTAAGGGTTAATGAATGATTAATTATTAAGTGAGTCATTAATTGATTAAGTATTAAATTAAAGGTTAAAAATGAAATATAATGTTAAAGGGGTTACGTATCCCATGAGGGATAACGTAACCCATACGTAAAAGGGAAATATTTAATAAAGGATAAGACCATTAAATAGAAATAAATGAATGGATAAGGCTTTAATTAGGGGATTCATTCTTGGAGGCATTCATTCGAGAGGGGGAGAAGGATTTTGGGGGAGAACTCTGAGTCTTGGACCAGTGAGAGATTTGTGTTTGGGATTTACACATTGGACCGGGGTTGCTAGAGGTTTTGGGCTCGGAGGGCCAGGATATCCGTAGATATCCTGGAGCTAGGTTGTTTTCCTAGTTGGCAGGGTGGACAAGAGGTTTTGGGCAATTATTTTCTGTGTTTGTAGGACTGGACTGTGTAGCAGGTAGCAGAAGGAAGGCAGCTGGCAACGAAAATAGCATCAGAATCAGGTACCTTGTTGAATTATGTAATTATTTATTCTGCTATGAATTTATTTGATGAATCTAAATTGTTTAAGTTGCTGGTAAGCAGATAGATATTATGTTGATTAGATATTGTATTATGTTGTTAAGAAATAAATGCTCGTGAAGATAACAATGTTAGATATATATATTTTTGGGCATTACAGAGATCATGATCTACATAGATATTAGGAAACTGAATGATGCATATTTGCATGACCCTTTCCCTACTCCATTCACTAACGAAGTGTTAGATAATGTGGGAGGTTAGGAGGTATATTCTTTTACAGATGGATTTTCAGGATACCATCAGATCCGAATTGCCAAGGAAGATCGCCATAAGACCACATTTGCAAGAGAATGGGGATCCTACCAATATACATTGATTCCATTTGGATTGAAGAATTCCCTAGCCATATTTTCTAGGGTGGTGGTTGAAGCATTCAAAGAGTTTCTACATAAATTTCTAGAAGCATATTTTGATGATTGGATTGTTTTTAGTTTATTGAAAAATCATATTGAATGTCTAAGGATAATGTTGGACAAATGCAGGTAGTGTCAAATTGCCTTGAATATGAAGAAGTGCATCTTCTTCTTACCATTTGGAGTGTTGTTAGCTCATATTGTATGCAAGCAGAGATTACTGGTAGACCCATCTAAAATTTCCATTATAGTTGATCTACCACTGCCTACATCAATCAAACAACTACGCACTGCGCTGGGACATACTAGATATTACAAGAAGTTCATTAAAGGATACACCCATAGTAAAAAACCCATGGAGAATCTTTTGAAGAAAGAATATCAGTTCAGTTGGACAAAATAATGCCAACAGAGCTTCGACACACTGAAACAGAAAATGGTTATTGCGCCTATTCTGTTTTTCCCAGATTGGAGCAAGGCATTTCATGTGCACGTTGATGCATCTTCCATTGCCTTAGGAGCAGTGATAGAACAACCCGGGGAAGGAGATATTGACCATCCATTATCTTTTTCTTGCAAGAATCTATCAACAATAGAGATAAACTACACCACCAATAAGAGAGAAGGGTTAGCCATGGTGTATGCACCGCAGAAATTTTGCCACTACTTGTTGGGAGGACACATTAAAATGTTTACTAATCATTCATTGATGAAATACCTAGTCAACAAGTCAGTGTTGGGGGGGAGAATATGGAGATGGCCTCCGTTATTTCAGGGATATGACTTTGAGATTGTAGTTAAACCGAGAAGAATGAACAAAGGTCCTAACCACTTGTCGATGTTAGAACATAGAGAAGAACCCGCTAGTTTGGAGGATACATAGTTGGATGCATAGTTATTGGCCATTAGAAATATTGATGACCACTTGGCAGAGATAGTCCAGTTCCTGTCAACAGGAATGGCACCAAGTGAATATACAATTCCCCAGAAGAAAAAACTAGTAGTAAGCATTGCAAACTTCTCACTTATAGTTGGACAACTATATAAAATGGGACCTGATGAGATATTGAGAAGGTGTGTTATGGAGGCAGAGCAACCATTGATCCTCGCAGAAGCTCATGAAGGCATTGCAGGAGGACACTACGCAGGGAAAGCTACTGCACAAAAGGTTCTTAGAGTTGGACTTTGGTGGCCTACCTTACACAAAGATGCTAAAGACTATTACAGAGCCTACGATGTATGCCAAAGAGTTGGGAAACCATCCAAAATAGATGAAATGACAATAGCACCACAGATGACCCTACAAGCATTGGAGAAATGGGCCATTGACTTCGTGGGACATATAAAACCACCAGGCAAGCACACAGGAGCAAGGTACATCATTACTGCGACATAATATTTGACCAGATGGGCCGAAGTAAGAGAAGTTAAGGACTGTAGTGAAACTACAGTTGTGCGCTTCATATTTGATTACATCATAACATGGTTTGGATGCCTAAAGATCCTTATGAGTGATCAAGGCAATCATTTCATAAATAAAAAAGATGAAGCCCTGACTGAGGAATTTACAGTCCACCATCAGAATAGAATGCCTTACCATCCACAAGAAAATGGGACAATGGAAGCATTCAATAATATATTGGAGACATCGTTGACGAAGATCTACAGTGTGAACACAGATGACTAGGATTTAAGAGTACCAACAGTACTATGGGCCTATAGAACCACTTGCAAGAAACTAACAATGCGGAGCCATTTTTAGTCGGTATATGTCCTCGAAGTCATTGTCCCAATGGAATATTTTGTACCAAGCCTAAGAATATTTTCCTTTACAAATATGGATGACACTAGCGTTGTTCAAGAAAGGCTTGCACAGATGGTCAAATTGGAGGAAGACAGATTTGTTGCAGGATTTCATCAACATGTACAGAAAGAAAGAGAGAAGGCATACCATGACATAAACATTAAGAAGAAGGAATTTAAGCAAGGTGATATGGTATTGGTATATGACAATAAGTTCATCAAATATCCTGGAAAGTTCATAGCACATTGGCTCGGGCCATATGAGGTTGCCTATGTTACAAAAGGAGAAGTTGCGTAGTTGAAGTCTTTGAAGGGAGAATGGAAGGAAGGATTAGTGAATGGGAGCCGACTGAAGGTGTATTATGAAAACCAGCTACCTCACAACTCTCAGTAAGAGATTGAGGAAAAGTTTCTAGGTAACAGGTGCAGCTGAAACTAGGTACCAGACACAGAAAAGACAATCTGCACAAGGAAGGAGAGGCGGCATAGAGAATAAAGCAAAGGCTGCATTGTGCAGTCCGGATTTGAAGTAAAATAGAAAGTTCATATCTAATTTTCCTCAGGACAAGTCACAGGTGAATGATGGGGGCCTTTTGGCCCTTGGTTATGAAAGTTAGCAAATAACAAGGAAGAAAAGGAAAAATACAAACCGCACGGAAGACACCGTGACTATTACTAGGTCGAAGTGAGCAAAAGAGTAGAAAAGATGGAGCGAAGTAAAAGGAAGCAAGTCGATGGATGAGTAGGTCGAAGATGATATATTAGCAAGGAATAAGGATCATGGAAAACTAATCAAGAGGAAAAAACCACCATTGGATGCTTTGTAGCACCGTGAAAAAAGGAAGGAAAGATAGGTTGGCAAAGCCATGAAAATGTGGGTCAAGTTGACCTAGGGTTTTAGACACCTAGGGTTTGGGTATCTAGGGTTTTGACACCTAGGTATCAGCCTAAGGTTGTCGGTGAATGATTTTAAATGTATAAATAGAGGTCAAGAGGACCTAAGATGGGTTGTTGTCATTGTTGTTATTATTGTTGGTGTTATGATTGTTGTTGTGTGATCGAGTGAGTAATATTGAGAAAGATAGAAGTGTTGAGTAAGAGAACCTTCCATATTGTAAGATCTACAGTTGGGTATGAAGATAAACCCTGCAGCTGGGTTCACAGGGAGGGGAGAGATAGAGAGAAAGAAGAGAGAAGATATGATAGTTGAGAGTGTAGACAAGAACTGTATGCTTCATCTTAATATATTATAAGCACAGTTATGTGGACGTAGACCTAGAGAGAGGGTGAACCACATATATCTTGTGTCGTATGTGTGATTGTTGTTATGTTCTTTTCCTTTTGATATATTGTTATTGCATTATTGTATTAGATCTGATAGATAGTTGTGTGGGGTAGATCTAAGATGATAAGTGATATATGAATGTTGTATTGTTCTGGTAGTAGATCCACATGATATTCCCCTCAGTTGTAGACATATATATCCTGCAACCCTTTTATTGGATAAATCGGTAGGTACAAACACTTGATTATCTCCCTAGATCCACCTAGATCTAGAACAAAACACACTAGAACATGACGCTTTCCTTAAGTTTTAGATATTTAATTTACTAACTAAAGAGAGATAGGTGACATACCGTTTAAATGTCGCTTCCTCTCTCCATCACCATCCTAGCTACATTCCAACCCTCATACAATGATGATCCTACAAAAGAACGCAAACAGCCAAAGTGATAGTAATAGCATAAACTCAATCTAAACCTATGTATGTGATCAAGGAATCATACAATAAAACACAACAAGCTTTATAGGAAAGAATTATATTACTGTAGCATATTAAATGTGAAAGAGAGATTACAATTGTGGCCTTGATGTCTTAAGGTCCCTTCCAACTGTCCTTCGTTCCCCACACACTTCCACTCCAAGAATTCTGACAATATTGATCTGATAATATTCACAATCTATCTTGACAAAGTGGCTCATCTAGCCAAGCTAACAATTTCCAAAGCTCAATACAATCCAAGCTAATCCCAAAAGCTAAAAGCTAATATCAAAAGCTAATTTTTTCCATGAGAGCTCCTCTCCTTTTATAAGTTGAAGAGGATAAGGTGAGGAGGTTAGGATGATCCCACCAAATCATGAAAGAGAGTAAGATCCAAACCATTCAGATTCCACCTCACCATGGAAGTTTCTCCTCCTAGAAGCATTGAGAAGATCCTTGTTTTTCCCATGTATGATCATTCTTTCACCCTGCTTATAGAGAAACCTGTGAACCTCTCGCAACCCAGCTATGGTGCTATTAGAATATAAAGGATGCATTTTCATTTTACCATTGACAATACCCTTGTCACCCAACCATAGGCCAAAGCCACCCTCCGAGCACCTTAACCTTGACAGAGAATCATTCTGGAAGAAAACCCTAGGCTAAATAGACATACAAAGGGTAGCGCACCTTTCCCCAAGGATAGTGCATCAACAAGATCTGATTAGATAGTCCAAACCCTAGCCAAGAGATAGTTGAATCCAAAAATGTAACTGCTAGTTGCAACAGCTGCACCAACAGTTCTCCTCCAAACCTGTGAACAAGACTGCAACGGCACTGTGCAGAACTAGCTCTCTTTGCAATTATGAGATGTGTCAAATGAGAGACTGGCGCCCTGTATTTATAGTGGTTTTTGCAGACTTACTGGGATAACTTCTCCTTCTGGGTACCTATATGGTCAGTATATTATTATTATTTATGGGAAACTTCTTCTCTTGGAGGGTAATAACCTAAAATAAATTATCTTCTTGAGCCGACAAGTGTTCTAGTGTTATTATCCAACTCACTAGGGTTTCTTATTGCTTTTCGGAGTATTCTATTCTCGTCGGGTTTACATGTGGAGGTAAATAACTCCCGCAGCTACCATAATATCGACACTTCCTCCTAGCTAGGGAGGTATTACAGGTAAGGGTCTTGAGCACAAAACATACCATTCATCCGGTAGCATCAACATAGTTATATAGATTAGATCATGACTAGATCATGAGCACTATCATCATCATCAACTGCACCATCTCTTGAAACCATACTCTATCTGAGTAATCAGACATGATGCTCACTCCACAGAGTCATATAAGAGCAATTCTTCTAATCTATAAGAGTAAATGTTCTGAACCATTTTCTGTCTGGAAAATATTTTTTCATCATTCACCTGACTGATAATTATTTCCAATAAACTATTGATAGTCTTCAAGGCAATCAAAACAAAATAGAACACAACTGTGTCTATCCATAGTAGTACATAACTACAATCTAGTGGTACACTACCACACCAAGTAACACACAAGTACTTGATCAACAACATATAGTCATGAACAGTGGAACATATCCACCACAATAGTATACATCTACTATCATACAGTCTTGATAACAAACATCTAAAAGCAACTTGCACAAAAACAATGTTATGATATAAATTGAATCATCTGGGCCAATATTTCACTCAAATCTATGAGATCTGAAAGAATATTTGCCCTCAGTGTAGAACATCAACAATGGGCTATCTACCCTATTCTTCTCAAACAAGGAAGAATTATTGTTTCTGATTTCTGAGCCTGGACCATTTTTCACCCTTGGCCATTCCTCCTACACTAATCAAAGTGCACCCTGGAGAGAATGTATAAACCCTCAGAAATTCTTGTCCCTGATTGTTGAGCCTGGACCATTCCCCACCCTGGGCCATTCCTCCTACACTAATAAAAGTGCACCCTGGAGAGAATGTATAAACCCTAAGGAATGATTGTCCAGAGCATTGCCTCTATTAACCAGAAGAGGAAAAGATTGTCCTGTATCAACCTCCAAAACAGACCATTCCTCATGTTAACCACAATGAGAAATCGTTGTCCGACAAGGCGGGCCAGTCTTTTTGAGTAACCCTCAATAAGAGAGACTGCCCTAGACCCCTCCCCATGCTAACCATAAAGGGAAGTCATTGTCTATGATACACCAACAATCTAGACCATTTCCCATGTTAACCACAATGGGAAATTGTTGCCTGTCAGAAATCTCAATCCACTTTCCGAACAGGAAAGCATCTGTCTAAGATGGACTATTTTTCAATCTTGAAAATGTATGTCCTCAATAATATTTTCAATGCTCCCTCCCAACCTGGGAGTCATCTCTTCCTTTTTCAATAAGGAAGTCGTTTCCATGAGCTCCACCTTGAGTATGCAAACTCTTTCATCTTTGATAAAAGATTTACCAAAATGTCTGCTTATCTGCTCCTCTGTGGAGATATGTATTGGAGAGCCACTTTCTCCTTTCTAGACTTCATCATGGATAATGTAATGCTTGATTTCAAATGTACTTTAGTTTGGAACAGTGTGAATGATTCATGTAGCTCTGAACAATAGAGTATATCATTGTTGGAAAAACTGGAACATATCCATGTGGCACTTCTTCTGTCATCATGAGATCTAATCTTCTGAGTAATCATCTTGATGTTATAGGAAATATTCACCATGCTTCTATTGTGCACTGGAGGTTCTCCACCAAGTTATCTTCTTCTATCTGCATACAAGGGTCTTTTTCTGGTATGACTCAAAGTCTTGAAATTTCTCTTCATACACTCTTTATACAATTTCTCTAGAGAACATTCTTTTCATTCATATGATGTAGAATTCTGACTCATGGATGTTGCAGATGATAAAATGACTCATGTAGAAATAATTTTGGTTTATTGGAACAAGTAATCATCATAGTCTTCTCCCTCCATATGGGAGAACCTCTAGTTTTGGATCTTGCAATGATTTCATTCATAAGTCTTCGATACACTATTCTTCATCACGAATTTCAGTTCCTCTACTTGATTGCTTCTATTGATTTTATATCAAGATGACAATCTTGTGATTCTTGATACAATGAATGGTTGTTCTGGCTTCTTTTTCTTTCTTGGAATCTTCATGTGTTTCTTTAGTTCTTGGGTCCATGGAGTTTCTTATAGATTTCATGCCCTAAATATTCCATCATAGGATCACGGATGTGGATGGACAACCAGGGATACTTTAAGGCTTCTCTTTGAAGAATATGTATTGTCTTTTATGGATGCTATCATGGATATATACTTCATCATCTTCAATGGATCATAGGATTAGCTCCCTCCTACTCCTTTCTTCATGTATGAGTGCATATAATCAGCTCCCTCCATCTAACAGAGTCCATGCTTCCATCTACATCCTTATTGTCTTATGCAATATATAACTGGATTTCTTGTGTAACAAAGTCCATGCTTCCGTCTTGTTGTCTTCTACAAAAATGTCATAAGTCTTTTTCCAATTTCCTCTCGATTACTGACTTCTTTCTATCTTTGCTTCTTCTGAGTCTCTTCATGATTGATTCGACTTATCTTGCAATAGATTCCACATGATTCGTATTTTATCCTTTCATGTGTATTATCTAATGATATCCATTCTTATCTTGTTGTTCTTCCATAGGTATAGTTCTTCTTGGAATACATTATCTTCTAAGAGATATATATACAAGATATGTACAAAGTTTATGTAAACAAGATATGTACAAGAAATAAGAAGAGTTTTTTACCTTTAGAAGAAGAAGTCTCTTCCATCCTGCTTAGTCTTCTTTGTAGGTTCCTTTTCTTCGACAATTGATGCTTCATGTTTCTCCTTCCTTTTATTTAGCTAGGACAATGATTCTTGTAGTGACCATACTTTCGACAGTTGAAGCATTGTACTTTTGAAATGTCTTTCTCTTGATTTGGCTTCCTCCTTGAAACAAACTTCCTTTTGTTCCTGAAGTTTTTGAATCTTATTGTGAAGGCTTGATCATCGTACTTCTTTTGGGGTTTCTTTTCTGCACTAATCCTTTATTCTTCTTGAGCACAACAAGTCCAAAGTTCTTCAAATGTCGGATACTCCTTTCTTGTGTTCATGCTTGCGGAAAATGCATCCCACGTCTTGGGAAGACCATTGAGTACTATGTTTACCAACTCCTTCTATGAGATGATCTCTTCAATAGCTTATAGTTGATCTCTTAACTGATATATTCTCACAAATTATGATGTTATGTTGTCATCATCATTCATCTTCATGTCATGGAGCTCATTCTTCAGACTCATTACTTGTCCAATGTTTCTGAATGAGAAGAGATTTGTTAGGGCATCGTACATCTCCTTTGATGAGTCAAGATGGGAGATGTAGGGTATCAAGTGGTCTTTTATAGATTCCACTATGATACTCATAGCATTGATATCATTGTCTTTGAACTTCTCCATAGCTGCAACATTCTGCGGTTCCTTCTCTTTCCCTTCTTCAAACTCCAGTTTCACGATATTTCATTTCACGATATCCAACACTTTATTCTTGGCAAGGACGAGGTCAATCCTTGCCAAGAATAAAGTGTTGGATATCCAAATCACTCAAAACAATTTTTTGGCAACTTATTATTTTTAGCATTTTCTCCGTTCCTAAAATTTCGAGGCCATTTTGAGGGCCTAAGCGATGTTTTTTCACGATCAAGCACCTCAATGATAGACAAAGGCTCTAATTAATCCCCCTGAATTAATCCCAATCATGTTGGTGCATAATAAAGATGGGACCTACTGACTTTGCATTGATTTTTGGGCCCTAAATAAAATCATAGTCATGAACCGGTACTTGATTCCTCGAATTGATGATATCCTTGATCAACTCGAGGGGGAAAAATAGTTCAGTAAGATTGATCTAAATTCTGGCTACCGTGAGGTCCCAATAAAAAAGACAGATGTATGGAAAACCACCTTCAAGTCAAAAGAAGGTCTTTTTGAATGGTTGGTCAGGTCCTTTGGTTTGAAACACTCCCCAACAAATTTCATGAGAATGATGGATAATATCTTACATCCTTTCACTAATTCTTTGGTGGTGGTTTATCTGGATGAAATCCTCATGTACAACAATACTTGGGCAAAACACTTTCAGCATATTAAGCAAGTTTTGCACACTTTGCGACAACACAAGCTATATGCCAACTTGGAAAAGTGATCCTTCTGCATGAACAAGGTCAAATACCTAGGCTACATTATTGATGCACATGGTGTGCATGTTGATCTAGCCAAGATCCAAGTTATACATGATTGGCCAGCCCTAGACAGACTCAATGAGATTTGGAGCTTCTTAGGCCTTTCCAATTGTTATCAAAGTTTCATGTTGGGATTCTCCCATATTGCATGGGCCCTCAACCAATTAAACAGTGGTGGTGGTAAGGAAACAATTGTGGGGCATATCCCAATAGAAATCATTCGATGATCTGAACCAACGCTTATGCTCCACCTAAGTGATTTCATTACCTGACCTGCAATATCGCTTTGAGACCGAGACACATGCTTCAGACTATGTTGTGGGCATAGTCATAACTTAGCATGGCCACCCTATGGCCTATCATAGTGAGACACTACCAGATGTCGTTTGTAAGTACCCTAATTACAACATATAAATGTACTCCATTGTGCAATCATGTCGCTAGTGGAGGCATTACATTCTCGGGAAGGAGAAAATCATCCACATTGATCAGAAGCCACTACAGTTCATGTAGACAGAAGGAAAATTGCAGAATGGCCGCCATCAGAAGTGGTCAAAATATTTGCAGTAGTTCCACCTCAACATCAAGTATAAAAAAGGAAGTATCAACCAAGTCGTTGATTTCCTTAGTCGACCTCCAGTTGTTTCACTCACCACATTGCTCGATTCTTGTGTCCAGGAGACCTCTGAATGGCCCCACCACTATGAGACAGATTCTGACTTCACCAACACCTATGAGATGTTAGGCGCAAAGACAATTATCACTAATTTCCATCTTTAAGACGATATTTTGTGCTATCTCGTCCATCTATGTGTTCCATCAAGCGAGTGAGTGAGGATGATTATTGAATCCCACTAAATTTGGGTGGTAGGACACTTCGATGTGGAAAAGATAGTGGAAGTGTTGCAACAACATTTCTACTTGCCAAAACTTTGACATGATGTCAACAAGTATATCTTATCTTTCACTGCCTGTGTTATTACAAAAACGACCACTAAGAAACAAGGCATGTACACTCTTCTTCCTACTCCTGATAGGCCTTGTCAATCCATCTAAATGGACTACATTTCAGGCCTTCTATCCACCAAGCAATGAAATGACTATGGTTTTTTGGTTGTTGATCGCTTTTCCAAAATGGGGATTATGTTCGCTTGCAAAAAGAGAATCACAATGGATGCCACTTCCAAGCTCTTCTTAGAATGAGTGTGGGTACACTTTGGGATCCCACAAAATATTATCTCAGATCAAGACAGTGAGTTCCTCAACAAATTCTGGTCAAGCCTTTGGTAACTTCTAGACACCAAGCTCACCAAGTCCACTTCCTTCCACCCCCAGATAGATGGCCAAACCGAGGTTGTCAACCAAATGATTGTGTACATCTTGCGCATGTACAATTCCAAGCACCCATACACCTAGGATGAGAGTCTTCCCTATGTTCAACATAGCTACAAAAGATCCATACATAGCTTAATCGACCACAACTCCTTTCAGGTAGGATTGGTATTTCAACCATTCGGTCCCATGGATGTTGCACTATCCCTGGTGGCCACCCAGGGAGACTCGTCACATGCTCCAACTCGAGATGACAAATCCACCTGGTTCATAGAGTGGATCCAACACATATTCCAATAGGTTTAATATATTTTACAGAAGTCCAATGCCAAGTACAAGCAACACCATGATCAACACTCGGTGCCACACCAATTTCAAGTGGGAGACAAAGTTTGGTTGCACTTTTAGAAAGAATGCATGACAGGGCCTCATCGGAAGCTTCATACACTATGTTATGGACCCCACACCATCACCAAGGTTATGGGTAACAATGATTTTGATATCGTCCTTCCCCCCTTCCTTGTCTTGCGCCAAGTGTTCAATGTGGACCTCCTTCGGCCTTATTTTCCACCATTATTGGACATCTCAGAGATATTAGAACAATTGAAACCAATAGAGTTCAACCCTTACTGCATGGAACATGTATAAAATTATCATATCATGGACACATAGGTCAAGGGAACTCACCAATAGAGGATCGAACTTTATTAGGTTATCCAAGCAGGGAAGCTCCTGCACCAAGGCTAGTGGCTCACCCGAGACCAAATTCAATACTCATCTGATGGGGGCACTCAATAAAATGGAGACCATTTCTTCCTAAGGGGGTAGGATTTATCCAGGAGGATATCGATGGCCACCCACCTTTACCAATTGGCTCAAAACAATATTTTGATAACTTACTATTTTTAGCAAATTTTCAGTTCCTAAACTTTCAATGCCATTTTGAGGGTGTAAAGGATGTTTGTTTTTTCGTGATCAGGAACCTTAATGATAGCCTAAGTATTTGATTGATTCCCCTAAATTAATATCCTCATTAATAAATTTCCAAAGAGGTATCAGGCACCCTAAACAAAGAACGTATGAAAGAATTACTACCCCAGGAAGTTGATGTACTAACATACCCCAACGGGGCCCACATGAATTTTGGCGCTTCATCTCCTAGGGTTAGGTTTTTGGATGTATAGGAATTTGGAATTCATATTTATTATAAAAATGCCTTCAAAGTCTCATTGTACTCATCTTCTCGTGAATGAGTGTAGTCGTCACATCTCTTATCACAGATAAATTGTCACCATTCTGAAAAGATTGTTTTCAGTATGCATTTTACAATTTTCAACATATTTCTTATTTAATATAAGTCATGTTTTATTGTATCTCTGTTATTTTTTATTGTGTCTCTGTGTTAATATTATAAATCTGTGGTTTCATTTCATTCCGCTCATAAATCCATATCATACAAATATTTATAGAAACCATCCTACTTGAGACACCAATCCCCACTTGTACAAACCATTGTAGGCACCAACCTACTCGTATAGATCTTCATAGAAACAAATCTACTGCAGACACCAATACTCACCTATAAGCACCAACTTAGTAAGAGACACCAATCTCTTTGTTTGAGAGACACCAACCTTCAATTTACAGTTTATTCTTTACTACATATAACTTCTTCAAAACATGATAAGATTAAAATTACCTTCAGTGATACTACTTGTTATTTCTTCCTTCACTAGGTCTAACATATACTTGAATTTAAAAATGAAATTTATGGTAACTTTCCCAAATCTTGGTGTTTTTGGCCTCTTCCCAAGAACGAACTTGTACAGCATGACACATATCAAATTATGCAAATCAGATGCTGAAATTTTTACCTAGGGTACTTTGGTGTGTTTCCTCATATCCTTGAAAATTTCACAGTCTGAAAAGTCTTATAAAAGAAGTTATAGAGAAAATGCCAAGATCACCTATGTGGAACTAATTTCAGGAGCAATAAAAAACCATACATTCCACATGGTATATCTCATCAGTTATAGAGAACATAAGTATGAAATATTTACCTGAGATACTTTTGTATATGTCCCCATATCCATGAAACTTTCGCACTCTAAGAAGTTCGAGAAAATAAGTTACAGAGAACATTCCAAACTGACCTATTTGAAGGATTATGTAATTTTTTCCTTATGAGGATGGTTATTTCTCTACTTAGAAATTAATATTTATATTATTGAAATATCCCAATGTTTTCCATTAAAATCCATTTCCATTCACTAATGAAGGGCGAGTGCAAGTCTAAAACTTTCAAGAATGCACAACTACTTAAAAAATACGCACGTGTTCCTATTTGAATTGTTTTATCCCTTTCCAAACCTCCACACATCCCCTTGTAAACCTACATATTGTCATGAACATAGATTTTAATCCATGTTAGGAAAGTGTGTCTACCATGAACAACATGTGCTAACCACAACACATGCATGCTCCACATGATCTCTACCATCAAATTCAGATAAAAATTCCATGATGAAGTTTTGTGCATCAAGGATGATGTTGTAAAGAATGGTTGTGCTCATTGAACCATAGACAATATAGCAATATTGTGACCCAACCATTGGTCGAAGCCACCCCCGAGCACCTTAACCTTGACAGATAATAATTCTAGAAGAAAACATTAGGCCTAATAGAAAATCAAGGTAGTGTATCACTCTCTAGATCTATCCTACCAAGAAGAAATTCCAAACCATAACCAAGAGAAAGTCCAAGCCTAAAACCAAAAATACAAGTTGCAATAGTTGCAACTGCAACTACTCTCCACACTTGCGCACTTACTAAATTTCCTCATTGTGCACTAAATTTATGAAATTGTGAGATGTGTGTGTCCAAATGAGCTCTGACATCTTGTATTTATACTACTCTTCCTTAGTTGTCTGGGTCGACTTCTCTTTCCAGAGGCTAAAAACTCAATATTAATTATTTTGTTTAGTTGACTTGTCTTCTAGGTTTTCTTCAATGATTTAGGGTTTCTTCTTGCTTCCTGAAATATTATTTTCTTGTTAGGATTACACGTGGAGGTTTAATACCTCCTGCAGCTACCATAATATCAACACTCCCTACTAGCTAGGGAGGTATTTAAAGGTAATGGTCTTCATCAAAAACATATCATTCAATCAATAGCATCATCATAGCCACACATTCTATCTCATGATCAAATCACAAACACCATCATCACTATCAATATCATATGATAGCATCAACTATATCATCTCTCAAATCCATACTCTATCTGACTAATCATGCATGATGTTGGATAAGTCACTCACTCCACAAAGTGATACAAAAACCATTCTTCTAATGTGTAAATATGTCCTATAATAATAACTATTCCAACAGATGTTGGAAGCCATGCCATGGGATACAAGGACTATTCTTCTAATACATACATACGTCCTAGAAGAATAAATGTCCTGGACCATTTTCCACCTAGAGAATGTCTTTCCACCATCACACTGACTAACCATCTAGCTGATAATAATTTCCAACACTACTGATATTCTTCATGGAAATCAAAATAATTCCATTCAATAGAACACAATTGTGTTTATCCATAGTAGTACATAATTATTATCCAGTGGTACTCAACCACACGAAGTATCACATGGCTACTTAATCAATGACACATAATCACAACTAGTGGAACATATCCACCATAGTAGCATACATCTATTATCCAAAGGCATATAGTCTCCACAACAATCATATCATTTGATATCAAGCTACATAAAACAATATCATGATATAATCTAAGTCATCTGGGCCATTATTCCACTCACATTTGTGGGATCTAGAAGAGCATATTCCCTCAGAAGGTAAAACATCATCCATGAGCTATCTGGACTATTCTTCTCAAGCCTGGAAGAATAATTGTGCCTGATTTATGAGCCTAGACCATTCACCTAAATGGGCCATTCCTTCAGCACTAATCATAGTGCAACCTGGAGAGAATGAGTCCTCCCTAGGGAATGCCTATCCATGATTGTTGAATCTGTACCATTCACCTAATTGGGTCATTCCTCTGGCACTAATCATAGTGAAACCTAGATAGAATGAGTCTTCCCTATGGAATGACTATCCAAACCATTTCCTAATGGAAATGACTATCCTACACCAACCTCCAAAATGGACCATTCTTCAAAACTGCTCACAATTGTGAACTTTGAAAGAATGACTTCTTGGCAAGGCAAACCATTCTAATTGACCACTACTTAGAGTGACTTCCAAGAAGAATGAATGTCCTAGACCATTCCCCCACACTTTACACAAGGGATATCATTATCTATGTTACATCCACAATATATCGAACCATTTTCATTACAAAAATGACTATTCGATCTCAACCATTTTACGAAATAGAAAATGCATGTCCGTCAAAAATTTCAAACCACTTTCCAAAATGGAAAGGAAATTCTCATCTTGAACCATTTTTCAAACTAAAAAATGACTTCCCATAAATCAATAACATATCAGTGACCCCTCCCAACCTGGGAGTAATCTCTTCCTTTTTCAATAAGGAATTCATCTCCACGAGCCCCAACGTGTTTCTTGAGTACGTGAAATTTTCATATTGGACATACGATTTACCAAAATATTTGTTATCTTCTCATCTATGGAGATATATTGGAGAACCACTTCTCTTTTCTGGACTTTATCATGGAGAATATAATTCTTGATCTCAATGTATTTTGGTCTGTCATGGAACACTTGTTTTCTCTGAAGGCTTCATATAGCTCTCATCATTACAATATATCATGGTCGAATTGAACACTTCTATTTTCTTCTAGCTCATTACATCATGGTGATGCAAGAGAATCACTCCACCTCATCAAATGTTCCAACGCGCAAACATGCAAGCACGCAACGGATAAAGGGAGAGGAACCGACCCTCCCATTTTTAAATTTGAAATAATCCTATATGAATTTTTATGTTGTAAGGCTGTAAATGTCAGGCCATGCCTTTGTAAAGGTAGTGGTTGAATTTTCATAAAGGGTTTCTTGTAGCAGGCCCAGATCATAGTCAGATATGGATAAAAATTTATGAACCTTCAATGTAATAAACGAGGTTAGGTGAGAGAGGACGAGCTCGCATATCCCCACTCTTGTAAGGAGATATTGTATCATATTTCAAGGAGAGAATGATAGATAGGTCTAGGTAGAGAGGAATTAGGAGGTAGAATAGTTCTGAGAGAGAGATCTTGAGAGAACTGAGACTTTGTTACAGTCCAATTTTTGTAATCATTTTTATAGACACACAGAGATAATAGAAAAGAAGTTTTTTCTACATACAATGTGTTTATGTATTTGTGTTCATCTTATGTTTTCATGCATTTTCATGTTTAAATGTGTCACTGGTGAAGTATTGCATGAGTTTCAATTGTTTCTCGTCTTTGAGTTTCCGAGTGCAAGGAGTGCACATAGTCCACAAAGAGTGCATTGACATAAGTTTAACCTCAAGGGAAAGATTAGGAGGGATGTCGTTGAACCTTCATTAGTGAAAGTGCAAGGAATGTGTTGGATTACTAAGAGGGGGGGTGAATCAATAATAGCGTAATTATAATCCTTTTTCTTCAAATGTTATATCAATGTAGAATTGTTATCCAATAATGAGCAGTAAGAAATAAACAATCACATATATACACAGTACACTAGTGTTTTACGTGGAAATCCAAATCGGGAGAAAACCACAGAATGTTTTTTCTTATATGTCTTGAAGAATTGCATTCATTGGAAGCACCAAATTCCTTTGTTTTCTAGCTGCAACTAGAAGGAGGCTCCAACCCCCTAGTTTCTCAGGCTACAACCTGAGGGAAGCTCCAACTCCCCAATTCTTTGGCTACAACCAGAAGGAGGCTACAACCCCCTATGTTCTTCGGCTACAACTGAAAGGTGGTTACAACCACCTTTCCTTTCCCCTTCCTACCACCCTAAAGTAGAAGTAGAATGATGGAACCACTGTCACACTATCACTGTGATATATACTACTGTAAATTTGTACCAATAAATATGAACCATGCATCAACCATGCATCAACCTGTACCTCAACCTATAATCAACCTGTACCATAAACAAGTGCATCAACCATGCACCAACCTATACCAAACAAACTATAATCAACCTGTACCATAAAAAACTACATCCAACCTTGTACCAAGTATGTACCAATCATGTGTCAACTACTCATCAACCAACATCATAAACTATACCCCTCATGTATGTGCCAACTCATCAACTACTTGTCTCAACTATGTACTCAACATGTAACTCAACCAAAATCCCTCATCAATTTCATCATCCAAATCTGATTTGTAGCTCTGTAATAGACTTGGTGTATATGATCACATTCCTGCAAACCTTCCTTAACTTTAACAACAAGAGACTAGCATTTTCATCAAACTTTTATTTAGTCTCACATGCCTAGTTTTGGATTAGTCAACAACCCTAACTTGAAGTAATCATAAGAATGTATGCGTAATGTATAAATATCTAAAACTGATATACAATGTACTTTAGTGTGTTTTATGCAATTTATCCAAGTGTCACTTCTTGGAACTTCTCAGAAAAGGAGTTATAGCAAAAATGCCATACCTTGTTGAATTCTGGATTATTCCAGAGAGCGACCTTGTAGAGCCTGCCCCGCATGGAATATTTGTTTAAATGATCTAAAAATATTACACAGCATACAAAATACTATACCCTAACCAACACAATTTGTCTCACTAAATTTGGATCTGTTATGAACAAGTTATGACGTTTTTACTCAAAACACCTGATTTTGACTAGTTTTAGGACTAGCCACAAACTCTATTTTCCACGGAGTGTCACTCCCAAAATACAAAGACCCACAATATGAATTTTTTACCACAGATACTTGGATATGTTTTCTCAATGGAATAGAAATTGAAGGATATGAATCATTATATAAAACAAGTTATAGCGAAAATGGTGAGATGACCTGTAAATAACATACCTTAGAAAGCGCCATCAAAAGAATTTATCCTTCCTTGCATTTCGGCCTTCTTTTCTTCACCTTCACTCAGAATTCTGGTTTATATATCCTTGGTTACCTAAGGAAACTATAGATATTCAATATTCTCAAGTGTGTGTTAAATAAGAGAACCTTGCCTCTTATTTATACTCTCCATGTAGCTTCCTTAAAAACATCTTCTAGGTCACTTGGCCGACTTTCCTTATTTTAGGGTTAACCCACTTCTAATTTCTCCATTAAAATTATTATTAAAATAATTTATTTTTTATTCAATTTGAATTATAATACACTCATCACTTCGATTTATTATTTATCCTTTAAAAATATCTTAAAGCACTTTGACTACTTTGACCTTTTGGGGCTTCTAGATGACATATGACGGTCCTCCAACTTCGTAAGGCCATAACTCTCAAACTGTGAGGAGTTATGTGACGTTCCACATACCACCAAAAATGGAATGACATGTACTATCCATATAGAATATTATTATCTGAAAATATATTATAGCGCATAATGTTACCCATCAAAAAAACTTGGGTCCATTACCCAAACATGGGGCCTCCAACTTCTCATGGCCATAACCCTCTAACTGCGAGGAGTTATGTTATGTTCCACATACCACCGGAAATGGCATGACAATAACTATACATATAGGATAGTTTCCCTTAAAAATTCACTTTCCTTAATCTCATTATTCCACAATTAATCATGGGTTCTCTTACTCTGCAAAGTGTCTTCCCATGAGGGATTTCAACATAAGGGAACCACTTTGGAGTTCATCCATATTTACTTCTTATTAACCATGACAAAAAAATAATGAGTCATATTTACATCAAACAATATTGGGTCCATTACCCAAACCTTTGTGCTACGGGGCTTTCTTCAAGGGTTTACATCAATGACAACCAACCTTAATCAACGATATCCCCCTTTGGAATTGATGGCAACACTCTTATGCTATACTGAAATCATACCACTCATACTCCCCATGAAACCATGCCTCTATCCTCTGCATCTCATAAATCTTCTCCCCTTGGAACCATGCCTCTGTCCTCTACATCTGATAAATCTCTCCCTCTTTGTCATTAATGGAAAAGGTATCTTTCCATTTGGGGCTTCTCCCCCTGACTGAACTGTCCTCTTATGGTGCTTCCTTGTGTACATTTAAGACATATAAGATAAGCATTCAAAAAAAAATCATTTTGGAGTAGAAATAACTCCAAGTCTTTGGAGAAGATATTCAAAGGCTTCCCATGGAAGTGGTTTTGTAAAGATGTCTATCACTTATTCTTTTGTTCCCACATACTCAACTCTGATGTTCTATTCTGCAACCTGTTCCTGTATAAAGTGATACTTGATTGGAATATTCTTTATCTTGGAGTGCATCATCGGGTTTTTTGAGATATTGATGGCACTTGTATTATCACAATATATTGGAATGGGCTCATCATACTCAACCTGTATATCTGTCAAATTTTGTTTCATCCAAAGAACCTGTGTACAACATGTTATTTCTGCAATATACTCTGCCTCGGCTATAGATAGAGATACTGATGATTGTTTCTTCCTTAGCCATGATACCAAACACTCACCTAAGTAGAACGCTACTCCAATGGTGCTTCGTTGGTCATCAGTACAACCTGCCCAATCTGCATCTGTGTAGGCAATAACTGATAGATCTTTTCATTTTGGATACCATAATCCATACCTGTCCAACTGCATGCATTACATATGGTTTGGATGTTGTCACATATAGTAGGCTTCCAATCATTGAACTGTATTGCCTTTGATCTGTAGACTTCAAATCATCATCTTTGGTCAACTTACAACTGGTTTGCATGGGAGTGATAACTAGTTTGAAATCTTCCATTCCGAACCTCTTTATCATTTCTCTGATATGCTTGGTTTGAGAAATAAAATTTCTTGGTTGCTTTGACATATTTAAAGTCCCAGAAAGAAGGATAGTTATCCAAGTAATGACATTTCAAATCCATTTTGCATGTCTTTTGCAAATTTATGGCTTAACCTATCATCATCAGTACCAAAAATAATATCATCAACATAAACTTCAATTAATAAAATATTACCTTGACTTACTTAGATGTAGAGGTTCTTATCTGCACTTCCTTTTCTGAACCCTGTCTGCTGCAGATACTTATCCAGTCTGGAGTACCATGCTCTAGGAGCCTGTTTTAGACCATACAAGGCCTTCTTTAATTTACACACATAGTCTATGTTCTATGACAACTGAAATCCTTCTCGATGTTCAATGTACACTTCTTCTTCAAGTTCCCCATTCAGAAAAGATGATTTTACGTCCATATGATATACTTTAACATTTTTGGAGCATGCATAAGCTAAAATCAAACAGATTGCTTCCATTCTAGCAACTGGGGAAAATGTCTCTTCAAAGTTGATTCCTTCAATCTGTGCATATCCTTTACATACCAATTTATATTTGTTCCTTGTAACCTGTCCATGTTCATTCAATTTATTCCTGAAAACCCATTTTGTGTTGATCACATTCTTATTCTTTGGTTTTGGAACCAATTCCCAAGTGTCATTTTTCTCTATTTGATCCAATTCTTCATCCATGGCCTTATTCCAAAATTCATCCTTGATGGATTATTCAAAATATTTTGGTTCAATTGTAGATAAGAGTGTTAGGTGTGTTTGTTCTGGTGAACGAATTTTTCTTCTAGTCACAACTCTTACATCTTTGTTTCCAATAATCTGATCTGAAGGATGATTCTTATGTACTAGTTTGCTAGGTGTCTTTGGAGATACTTGTTGAACTTGCTCTTCTTATTCTGTCAAAATCTCTTCATCTTCATCTTCCTCTTCTACTTATTTTTCATCTTCTTCTTCAAAAAGTTGTTCCATTGATTTGTTTTCTTCTTCCTTTGATTCTGGTCAGCCTGTTTCATTAATTGTTACGTTGATGTTTTCCACAACTTTGTTTAATCTTAGATTGTAACACTTGTATGCTTTCCTTGTACTTGATTAACCAACAAGTATTCCTTTGTCCACACGAGATTTAAACTTTCCCATTCTTCCATCTTCTCTTTTGATGTAGCATTTGCTTCCAAAAACTCTGAAGTGCTTCACATTTGCTAGTCTTCCTTTCCATAGCTCGTAGGGAGTTTTATCAATGTTGTTTCTGAGCATTACTCTATTTTGAATGTGAAATGTTGTATGCACTGCCTGTGTCCAAAAAATATCTGTCAACTTTGAATCCATTATCATTGTTTGAGCCATTTATTGTACTATCATGTTCTTTCTTTCAACAACTCCATTCTGTTGAGGTGTCCTAGTGACGAAGAATTTCATTTTTATTCCATGATTGTTGCAGTAGTCCATAAATTCCTTTGAGGTGAATTCTCCTCCATTATCCAATCTTAAGCATTTGATTCTCTAATCCATCTCATTTTGAACCATTTCTTTGTATATATTGAAGTTTTCAAAAGCTTCTGACTTGTTCTTAAGAAAGAAAATTGTAGTCATTCTTGTACAATCATCAACTAATAACATAAAGTAGCTCTCCCCTTTTGAGCCTTTTGTTTTAGTTGGTCCAACTAGATCAGTATGCGCAATTTCCAGTGCTTTTGTTGTTGAATATTCCTTTGATTTGAACCTAGTCTTTGTTTGCTTTCCTTGTTGGCAATGCTTGCATAAAGTGTTGGTTGGTTTTGTGATCTAGGGAATTTCTCTGACTGCTTCTCTTTTGTTGACTTTGAAAAGGTTATCAAAATGCATGTGACCCATTCTTTTGTTCCATAACCAACTTTCATCTTCCTTTCCTAGACAATAGTTTTCGTTTCCAATTTCTCTTAACACATATATGTTACTTGAAGTTCTTGCAGCTGTAGTGACCAATTTCCCTGAACCTTCTTTTCTTATTGATCTAAAAATGAAGAAGACTTGAAATATTGAAAATATTTGCAAGTAAATTTTATGTGTTTAAAGAAAATGGATCAACTTTGCAACACATCATTTAATAGGATTTACTCATTTAAGACACAAATAAACAACATCATAATCAATGAAAATAAGCACATAAACACAACAAATGATAAAGGAGTTCACCCCTCTCTTGGGCTACATCTCCCGGTCCAACTTCCAATGGATCATTATTATTAATTTCTCAAAGTGCTCAAAAACATGCTTTACAATGCTCAAATTGACCAACAAACTACTCCAATGGCTTCAGAGCATCCAAAAACCCCTTGCTGGGATTTTTCGGCACCTCGTTTGGCCAAAAAATGAAGACGTTAGGCTTCCTGTAAGTCCCCCCTTCAAGCTTGTTGTCTTTGCATCTACAAATTGCACCCTTGTTCATTCAACCTAGCACACACGCAATTTAAAGCGTCAAACCTAGCACCGAACGCAATCGTGTAAACGGTGCGAACTGTAGGACGGTTATGGGCGCGCCAGCCCCTAACCGCCTAGCTCTCGGGCACATGAGGGTAATAGAACTGACCGCATATACAAAAAGGGCTAGTCAACAGCTAAGAACCAAGTGTCGGGTGCATGGACCACCCATAGAAACCGTGCTAACCGTTTGAATAAACAAATGCGCGCCAGCTATTACATTGGGTCATATGGCATAAAAAGTGTGCGACCGGGGGCTCCATTTGAAATACACTCCCACGCGTGCCCACCATATGGTAAGTGGTCACATGTATTAAAGCATAGAACCGTGGGTCGGGGCTAAGCCTCGGCCCGACCCCCCGCCATATACAACATAACATAAACTTAAATAGTTTATATCTCGTATACATAACAAGGAACACCGTGTGGGCTAGTGGTAGCCCACACTCTACAAAAGCGCAGAGCCAAAGGGGAGGTCTGGGGTTCGACCCCCACAGACTCCATACAATTTTAAACAACATCCAATACAATGGTGCCATGTGACAGCCCATGACTGGGTCACGTGGCACCACACCATTAATAAAAAATGATGCCACATGTCACATCACAATTCGACCACATCCGCTAATAAAAAAATTCCATGTCATCATATTCCACATCAATGTATGGTCGTACGGTCTCTGCCACGTCAGCTTGTACAAACTGTACGGACTGTATAGTCAGCGTCCCTTTTTTTACATGCTTGATGATTCGAACAGATCACAATATCTCTCGCTCCTAACATCCGTTTGAAACGAAATGAGCTGTGTTGGGTTCACAACGACGAGGCCTACTCTCTCGTACGATTTGAAGTGATTCCGAGCACTTTGAATTTTTGAGCAAAATTTGATCCCCTGATCACACCTCCCCATTGGGAAGCTTTTGGACCTCCAAAAGACTATTTTCAGTCTATGTGAAGATGATGGTATAGTTCCCTCACCCTTCCAACCTCAATCCACTTGGCTTTTCTTGGATTTGTTCCTTTAAGACCAACTCGAAGATACTCCACATTTCCTCATTTTGAAGTTCGCATTCTCCTGTCAAGGATGGTGTCTTCATGCAGTTCTGTAAGATATTCTGGGGAAAAATCATCTATATAAGGAATCCAAACATGCTCTCCATGATCATCAATCAATGAAGGCTCATACAATTTCAAATTCTCAACATTAACAACTGCATACATTTGCATATAAGGAGGAAAATCTAAACGAAAGGCATTGTTACCAATCTTGTCGATAATCTTGAAAGGACCACATCGAATCGGTTTCAATTTTTTACCTTCTCCTTTAAGTCTCTCATTACTGATGTAAATCCAAACTTCATCTCCAACTTGGAAACTATGATCAACATGATGCTTGTCATGTCTCGTTTTGTACTTGGATTGACTCTTTTCCAACTGCTCTTGCACCACTTGATGTATCGACTGAATTTGTTCAATGAAATTTTCTTCCCTATCAATGTCATATTGACCATCGATAGCAATATCCTTCCCAAAGATAAAATCTAAAGGAGATTTGGGAAAAT
>ML789578.1:128952-154938 GCA_009831015.1 Picea engelmannii
AGTATGTCTCAAATAACTATGTAAAGCTCCAATGTATTTGAGTAAAGTTTCTTGAGAAGACAAATCTACTCCCAAAACCAAAGCTCTTCTCCTAAATTCTTGAGTAAATCTTTGCACACTCTGTCCTTTAGCTTGTCTAAAAAAATTCCATTCCATAGTAACCTTTTTCTTATATGCCAATGGATAAAATTGTTTTTTAATTGCAACAATAAAATCATTCCAAGAAATTAAAATTTTACCATGCTTCTTCATGTCCTCCTGCGTCTTGGATTCCCACCAAATGAGTGCTGCACTATCCAATATTAAAGAAGCAAGCTGAATTTTGGTTTCATCATCTTGAATTTTTTGTATTCTACAATATACCTCAATCTGACGTATCCAATTATCTAACTTCTCAGCATTAACTTCTCCATTGTATATTGGCAATTCAAATTTTATATCAAGCTTTAATGAAGGAATTTGTGAAGGAGTTTTACCATGTCCCTTTGGAGAATTCGGAAGAGGTCTTGAACTGGTAGAAGAAGAAGAAGAAGAAGAAGAAGATGGAGGATAGGGTGGTGGAGAAGCACCATTCCCTCCATTTCCATTTGGAGTTTGATCACCATTGTCTCCCTTATGCTTTGAAGGGTTGGAGCCTTCACCTTGCAACCATTCATTCATTTCCATCAAGATCTTCATAATCTCTCTCATTTCCGTGACAACCTTTCTAAGATCTTCATCTTCTGCAGGAACACGTTCATGACTTTCTTCATGAGCCATACTTGGTGAATGCCTCCTTGAAACTTGCGGTGATTCTATATGCTTCCTCCTTGAAGGAAGAGAACTTGGCTCCACAACTTGACCTTCTCCTCTTGTGAGTTTCAACCTTGTGAGCATCAGAAATAAAACACTTGCAAAATAATCAAGTCTTAAAAAACCAGTGCTCTGATACCAACTTGATCTAAAAATGAAGAAGACTTGAAATCTTGAAAATATTTGCAAGTAAAGTTTATGTTTTTAAAGCAAATGGATCAACTTTGCAACACATCATTTAATAGGATTTACTCATTTAAGACACAAATAAACATCATCATAATCAATGAACATAAGAACATAAACACAACAAATGATAAAGGAGTTCACCCCTCTCTTGGGCTACATCTCCTAGTCCAACTTTCAACGGATCATTATTATTAATTGCTCAAAGTGATCAAAAACGTGCTTTACAATGCTCAAATTGACCAATAGACTACTCCAATGGCTTTAGAGCATCCAAAAACCCCTAGCTGGGCTTTTTCGGCACCTCGTTTGGCCAAAAAACAAAGAAGTTAGGCTTCCTGGAAGTCCCCCCTTCAAGCTTGTTGTCTCTGCATCTACAAATTGCACCCTTGTTCATTCAACCTAGCACACACACAATTTAAAGCGTGAAAACCCGACACCGAATGCAACCGTGTAAACGGTGCGAATTGTAGGACGGTTATGGGCACGCCAACCCCTAACTACCTAGCTCTCGGGCACATGAGGGTCATAGAACTGAACGCATATACAAAAAGGGATAGTCAACAGTTAAATGCCAAGTGTCGGGTGCATGGACCACCCATAGAAACCGTGCTAACCGTTTGAATAAACAAATGCACGCCAACTATTACATTGGGTCATATGGCATAAAAAGTGTGTGACCGGGGGCTCCATTTGAAATACACTCCCACATGCGCCCACCGTATGGTAAGTGGTCACATGTATTAAAGAATAGAACTGTGGGTCGGGGCTAAGCCACGGCTCGACCCCCCGCCATATACAACATAACATAAACTTAAATAGTTTATAGCCCGTATACATAACAAGGAACACTGTGTGGGCTAGTGGTAGCCCACACTCTACCAAAGTGTGGAGCCAAAGGGGAGGTCCAGGGTTCGACCCCCATGGACTCCATACAATTTTTAACAATAGCCAATACAACGGTGCCACGTGGTAGCCCATGATTGGGCCACATGGCACCACACCATTAATAAAAAATGATGCCATGTGTCACATCACAATTTGACCACATCTGCCAATAAAAAAATTCCACGTCATCATATGCCACATCAGCATACGGTCATACGGTCTCTGCCACATCATCCCGTACGAAGTGTACGGACTGTACAGTCAGCGTCCCTTTTTTTGCCTGTTTGACGAATCAAACAGATCGCAATATATCTCTCTCCCGACATCCGTTTGAAACAAAATGAGTTGCATTGGGTTTGCAACGATGAGGCCTACGTGCTCATCTGATTTGAAGAGACTCTGAGCACTTTGAATTTTTGAGCAAAATTTGATCCCCTAATCACTTAACTCACACTTTTGTGAATTGAAAGTAACTTTATGACCTTGGTCACACATTTAACTCACACTTAACAAATTATGTTTCATATCTTCTACTAGTAGAACATTTTCTGCCTTTTCATTCTTGTTCCCAATTCGGACCGTGCCTTTTCCAATGATTTTGGTTGAATCATCATTTCCGAAGGAGACTGATCCATCTCTTTCCTTTCGTAATGTGAGAAAATTGCCTCTATCACCTGTCATGTGTTTTGAACATCCACTATCAACATACCAACCATGTTTCTTATGTTTAGCTTGTAGAGTGAATGTCCATTCTTCATTGCTATACTGCTCTTGCTTTCTTATCCATGTCATTTTCTGAGTTTCTTGTTTCTGACTCTGTTGAGGTTCTTTAGGAGGGATTGTCATTCTGCAATTTTTGGCCATGTGTTTGTTGTGCTTCTTATATGTTCACTATAATGCACTCATTAATTATGAATCTGGGATTCATAATCAATAGAGTTACAAGACACCAGTAAGAAAGGTAATTTCTAATGTCACGAGTATAGAACTAAGCTAGATTATGCATGCTGGAAACAAATCGAAATAGCAAACTGCAATGCACTTTGGTTGTCTTTCACAGAGAGGCTATCTACTCCATTATGGCACATGCAAGTATGATATGGAGTTGGTTTGACAGATCACCTCTGCTATCTAACCCATAAAACTAACTATACAATCCACACTTCTGAAAGGGAAGTCACACATCAATCATCATGACATAGCATGGGTAGTTCAATAGTTAATATACTGAATATGTTGTGATTCACAATGTGTTGTTGTGAACTTCACTAGTTCTCCTTCAAATATGTCTGACTATTGCTGCCAACATTCATGTCTAAAAACCAAATTCATAAAAACAGAGCATATGCAAAAGCAGAGCAAGTAAAGATCTCTAAGCAATCATATAATGGAAATCCTTGTCTAAGTTGTATTTCTATCATCTAACAAAGTTAAAGCTTCAGCTAATTTAACATTTACACTATTGAAAACAAATGCTAATGATAATCTACAAAGATCCGACCTTTGTTGGGCGGTGGGCCCTTGCCGCTTCAACAGGTCAGCTACTGAAGTCTACAGTAATCTTGTCTTCAACCCACACATTCTTCTCACTCAAATCTCAAAACATAACATCAAACATTTATGAACAACTCAACTCATATTCAATCATAGACAATCAAGACATGAAGATAAATGATGTTCTTATATTAGTCTTCACTCATAATATGTTCTGCAATATGACATGCTACTTCACAAGTTGGTAATATGCTAACTCTCCTACACTTCCACCATCCTTGCCATGGTTATTTAATAGTCTTAGTCATGAAACACAAGGAGGTGAAGTGGTTTGAAAAATCAGTCAAATGTTTAAATTTAATTATTCAGTTACATATTTTAGCTTCATCCTCATGACACGAAGTGCATGAGGATGAGGCAATCAAAAAATTATTCTAACATAGCCTTGCTAAAGAAAATAAACATCCACCAATTGTCTTGGGTGATCTGTAGCTAAACTTGGTACATTCAGCTCTCTATATTAGTACCGGATCGTGACAGGTAGATGGCACTGGATCAAAACAATGCGCAAATGGTGGTACCAGATCACGATAGTCCACGACTGTTGGTACCGAATCGAAACAGATGAGATTTAGTACGTGATGCATTTGGTACCGAATTCAGACAGTGGCAGTCTTGGTGCACAAGTATTGGATAGCTGAGCTAGTACATGAAGGATGGATTTATCTGGAGGTCAAATATTATACATGGTAAACTGAAGAATTAGTACATGAAATATTTAATTCCCTAACTCAATAAACCAAAAAATGCATGAATTAACCATACTTTACCTTATGACCTTATCACTGGCTAATGGTAGCGTTCTTGTCATTCACCCAAGCTTAGGTAAGCCAAAAAGGTATATATAAAGAGTATAATAGGGTAATGGGGATGTCAATTTCGGGTCTCAACATTCCCCCATGCCAAAATCATTGCATGTCCTCATGCAACTAAAAACAAACCCAAGTTGTTTTAAAACTTGAGACTGTGTTCTTTACTTTGGTGGATCAATGATGTTGATGGTTGAGGCCTCTTCTTTCATCTCCCTTTTTATGACCCTAAAGTATTGTAGGAGTCTTAGCACCTTCTTGAGCTTGTTAGAAGTCTCTTCATGGTCATCTTGAAGTTGTTAGCTGGTTTCTTTCAATTGCTCATTTTCCTTTTTGATATACCTGTCCAATAGTTGGTATTCCTTCACTTCTTGTTTGAGTTCCTGATTTTGTTTTTGTAGTTCCCCAATATTTTTCTTCATTTGTTCTTTTGTCAAAGTCTTTGTTGACTCCATCATTACTGGTTGTATTTATTCCCTTTGCTCAACTTCCTCCCTCATCCAACATAAATTAATAGTGGCTTGTTCCTCGGTCAAACTAGGGATGTCATCTTGGACTGATAAATCTTCAGAAGGGGAGGTAAGATCGATTGGATATTCCTGTGTATGAGGACTGACAATTGTTTTCCCCTTATTTTCCATGCTCCTTGTGGTTCTCTTACAAGGAGGTATCGGATCAGGGGTGCTCACAGGCTTCCTTTTCTTCTTTTCTAATTGTAAAATGGTGACAGGGGATTGTGCCATAGACTGTTTACTTTTAGTTTCTGAGCTATGCTGCCCTTTATTCATCATTTTTGTCTGATGGCCCTTTTTCTCAGCTACCATTGTTGAAGTCTCCTCTACTAATTTGTTTTTACCTTTTGATTTGGAGATTTTAAAAATTTTATTGCTGTGGAAGAGGGCCCTACTTTTTCGTGTTGGCTCACCGCCCTAGATGATGGTGGAGTTGTCTTATCCTTTTTGCCCTTTGTGTTTTGAGGTTCTTTATTTTTCTTTGGAGCATGTTGGGTTTCCTCCACAGGTTTGTTTTCTATGGGAAGGTGTTGAGTGATAAGGGTTTTCCAACTAATCCTTTGTTTTCTAAGTTCATGTAAAAATAGCATTTTAATGAGACCTTGATGGTAAATGCTAGTCTTCCCAGTTTTGGATATGGATTTAACACCTCTTACCATTTTGTTCAAACTCATCCATAGAAAATAGGGGAAATCAATTTCAGGGCCTTCTTCAAAATGTAATAGATGCCTAAGATGGTAAATGAAGGTCACAACATACCTACCCTCACAAGTGATGAATCGTTGAAGACTAGTAATCATTGGATGATACTCTTCCTTGATATAGTTCCTAGGGATCCCCTTTTTCCAGTCAGGGTGTTGATGGTCTTCTTTCAAGAATTGTTGGCACATTTCCTTGTTGATTCCTACACATTTGAAGTATTTGGATCCTCTATTAGGTAATCCCATGACCTCCCTTAAGGTTGCTTCATTGATTATCAGTTGTAGATTTCCTATATGTGCAATCTTTCCATCGTAACCATGAATAAATTCGTGACATATCTTCTCGTGCCAGCCTGTGAATTTTTCCAGAAATGGCATCCATCCTGATCTAGCATATTTTTCTTGACATAATTGGAACTCCTCAGTTTCCCTATAAATTTGGAATATCAGTTCGTGTCTACTAACAACCATCGTTATAGGTTGTGAGAAAAGGATCGGGTTGTAGCACAAGGGTTTATTAAATTGATGAGGGTAAGGGTTTGGTACCGGAGAGGAGTAGGTTCGGGACTAGAGAAAGATCATGAAAAGGGGAATATGGTGATGGTTTTGATAATGTGAACGATAATTTTAAGTAAGGATGCCGCAGGGAAAATTTATGACCAGGTGAGGCTTATCTGGATGGATTTGCCACCCAGATAAGCCCTTTCATTTCTACACATTACTGTAATGATGAGGACAAGATGTTGGGTGTCAAAGCATCATTTTGGGATAGGTGATTGGACTTTTGGGTGGTGAATTTGATGTTGGATCATGGTTCATGACTTAATATAGGTTCATGAATTGCTTAAGGACGAAATATATTCGTGGCTTATCATTACTAGACATGCTTCATATCTTGATGTGATTTTTCCCTTAACCATGTTTGAATGCTATGAAAGGATTGATTAAGTTTAGGCATATGGGTATGAGGGATAGGTGCATGGTTTTAATACTAAGGTCATAAGATATAGTATATATTTTCATACTTATTGTAGTTTTATGAGCATAGGAAAATAAATACCATGTTACCTTTTCTTTTACCTTTGTATGATCAATACCCATAGCATGTGCAACTGCTTGTAAATTGTCAGAATTCATCCTTTTAGACTGAAGTTTCTTGAAAACTTGGTACAGGGATATCCTGTACTTTATCCTGTACTTCTTTTATTCTTTGCTTATCTTCTTTTGTATTTGGTTCTGCAAGGTGATCATGTGAGTCTGAAAAAGAGTTCTGAAGCGGCTCTTTGATCTTCCCCCATGCCGAAGATGTTCTATATCTGTATGCAAGAAGATTCAACATTTTATATCATAATGGAGAAAAGATGATAAGAGAAAAAGAAACCAGTCAAATTCCAGAAGTACATTTATCACCTAGCATATGATCTGATATCTAAAAAGTGAAATTTCCCTTCTTTTGATGGATTATTGACAAGGGTAACATTCAGCAGTGAAACAAGGAATATTTATATTTTTTCCAGAAGAACAGATCCCAACTAAATTTCTTCAAAGATTTACTATCATTGGATTTTATAGATAAATTTCACAGTATAAGTAGATTAGACTCCCTAGTTAGGTCTCCACTCTTAAGAAGTTTCCTTCTTAGGTAATGTAGGCTTTAGATGTTAGACCGGTAAGTTGACTTAGGGTGATTCTCAAATGGACATTTGCTTGAAGTAATTATGTTGCTGATTAATCTGGAGTTTGTATCTCATGAAATCCAATAGTGACCTTTGCTCTTTTTGTTTTGGATGACAAAAGTGAATTTTTCAATCAAACAAGTATAGATGAGACATTTCTCAACCAGAACCCACTACCAACAAGCCTGTTCAGTACTCTGGTGGGGTAGTTGTGATAATTAGTGAGAGGTTCCTTCCCCAGGCAGAATAACCCATTGCCAACAGGATTATTCAGTACCCTAATGGGTTTTCCTAGTCATACCACAGACCGGTACCCACTGGCAGTAGACCTATTCAATATCCCGACGGGTTAGTCTCTTAAACCCTTTTTTCCATCAGAGGCTTCTTGTCCATAGTCACCTATTTTGGTTTTTATTAAAGAGTACTTTACACGGTGACAGGGGAGGCTCGTCTAAAAACCTTTTTATAGGCTGGGATGGTATTGGGTTGGAAGACATATACTCTTCTTTTGAATGTCTTTTAAACATTTGTCTAAAGGAAAAATAAACTTTTTATGCACATTATTTCTTTAGAGTGATCTAGATGGCTAATTTTGTCTGAATTTGTCCATAAGAGAATGACCTAAAGTTTCCTTAGGGTACTGGTACGTCCTCTTCCATAAAAAAATTTCTAGTGTTCCCATGGTAGAGAATGTTCATATAGTCATATGTTATTCGTTAATAAGACAATCCAATGAATACTATTGAAGTCTGGTTAGGGTGAGATAGTTACCTGTAGGCTAATATATTTTTTTCCTTTAAATCATGCTGAAATACCGGGTAAAGGCAACTTCTAGTCTTTGAAGCGGATTATGGTTCTTTGAGAAATCATAGGTAAAGATTGTGTCCCTCTTTTTTTTTTTTTTTTAAGAAACAAAACCAAAAGAAATTAAAATACTTCTTTTTAACTAGCAATAGAACCAAAAGAAATTAAAATACTTCTCTTAGTTGTCAACAGAACCAAAAGAAATTATTGCTTCACAAGGGCTTCCATTTGATACTGCATTCGGCGTCTTGGTTCCAACTTAAGTGGTCGTTTGCATGGCTTCGTACTTCAGATTAATTGACATAAGATTTTTAAACATACGTAGTATGCTTTGTCAATTAGGTAATGTGTCTTGATAGTATTGTAGAAGGACAAACTTCTAGTACCGAACTGGTACCGAACTGTTGGTACCGGATCAGAACAGGATTTCTAGTACCTATGTAGAACATAATATTGTTGATGCCTACAAACTGATGTTTAGCAAGTTTGTGAAGGATCAAATAAATTATAGAAATTTACTTAAAGAAAAAAAATTGCGAAAATAAAACAAAAGGAGGTAAGTATCTCTTGTTACCTTTAGCTTATTAACAAAATTCGATCCACACCTATGTACAAAAATTTCAAATAAACCAATCAATCAATGTGGATCAGTAGGAGGATCTCCTTCCTTACTGATCATTTGCATGTCTGAATTTTGTAGTATACGAGTCAAGAATTCTTCTTTTGACAGGGGTTTGTTGTAAACTCGCAACCAGTGACCATTCACAAGTAGTGGTGTCTGTTGTTCATCAATTTTCTTTATCCTGATTGAACCATTATCGTAGATAGTGTCAATTTTGTAAGGTCCCATCCAATGAGTAGTTAACTTACCTTTGAAGTTCTTGAATCTGTTGTCATACAATAGGGCCCAATCTCCTTGTTGGAATTTTTTATTTTTGAGATACTTGTCATGCCATTTTGTTC
This sequence comes from Picea engelmannii, assembly GCA_009831015.1. Lineage (NCBI taxonomy): Eukaryota > Viridiplantae > Streptophyta > Pinopsida > Pinales > Pinaceae > Picea > Picea engelmannii. Next base: position 137,838 of record ML789578.1, read on the forward strand.
TCTGTTCTTGAATGAGGGTAGTTCTTTGGAGTGCTTCCTACCTGGTTTCATCCAACTCATTAAGCTGCAAGAGTCTTTGTTGTTGGGCTTCATCCAAGTTCATGCCAACTTGTACTGCAGTCCTAAAGGTTTTGATCTGGAATTCTATGAGAAGAAGCACCTGCTTCCCATACACTAACTCATAGGGTTTATGTCTTGTTGTATTCCTCCAGGTGATTCTATAATCCCATAAGGCTTCTAATAATTTGTCATCCCAATCCTTATGGTGCAGCTATACTGTTTTGGTAAGAAAGGACTCAATAACTTTGTTTGTAGATTCTACTTGTCCATTTGCTTGTGGATGGTAGGGTGTAGATTTACTATGTTTGATTTGGTACTGTTCTGTAATAGCTTTGACTAGATGAGAGGTAAATTGAGTTCCCTGATCAGTCACAATTTCTCGAGGTACACCAAATCTAGTAAAGATGTCATTAAAAAGGAAATCTACCATTGATTGTTCACTTGTAGCTGGTAAAGCTTTTGCTTCAACCCATTTAGTCACATAGTCAATGCATACAAGTATATACTTTTTCTTTTTAGATGTAGGGTTAATGGGCCCTACAAAATCTAATGCCCATTTCTCGAAAGGTTCAATAATTACTTCGGATTGAAGTGGCATTTGGTCTTGTGCAGTAGGCTTACCCATTTGTTGGCATTCATCACAATTGGATACATAGGTTTTAGCATCTCTAAAAATATGGGGCCAATAGTAACCAGATTGCAGAACTTTGTAAGCGGTCCTCTTGTCTGCGAAGTGTCCTCCACAAGGACCATCATGGGAGGCTTGCAAAATATCATGAATTTCATCTTCCCGTACACATCTCCTGATCACCAAATTTGGCCCTGTTTTGTAGAGGCAATCATTGTGCCACATGTAATTTGAACTTAGTTGAATTACTTTCTATTTTTCTCTAGGAGACAATTTCTGAGGCATATTCCCTATCAAAAGATAGTTAGCGACATCCGTATACCATGGAGTGAATGTAGAAATAGCAAATAATTTTTCATCAGGAAAGTTATCTTCTACTGGTGCATTATCTCCCAGATGAATCATTCTAGATAAGAAATTAGCCACAAGATTATCTTTACCAGGTCTATCAATAATGTTGATATTAAACTCTTGTAATAATAAGAGCCATCGTGTAACTCTAGGATTTGTTACAGATTTGTTCATTAAGAATTTGATGGCTGAATGATCAGTGTGTAAAAAATATTGATATCCTATAATATAGTCTCTAAATTTATTGATAGCATAGACTACAACTAGCAATGATTTTTTTGTGATCGTATAATTAACTTCAGTTGGAGACAGATTTTTACTGACGAAGTAATTAGCATAGGGCATTTTATTTTCTCTTTGTCTAGGGATTTCCCCAAGATCTGTGTCTAAGGCATTGGTACAGATATGAAAAGGAAGGGACCAATTTGGTCATCTTAATACAAGGGTAGTTGACAATTTCTATTTTAGAATTTCGAAAGATATTTGGCATTCATCATCCTACTTAAATTCAACTTCTTTAGACAATAATTTGAATAAAGGGGTATCTAGGCTTGTAAAATTTGGAATGAATCTTCTATAGTAGCCAGCATGTCCTAAAAAGCTGCAGACTTCCTTTTGTGAGGAATGTATTCTGATTTTTGTGATGATATAAATCTTTTCTAGATCAAGTCTCATTCCAAGACCGGAAATGTGATGTCCCAAAACAATACCTTCCGTGAGCATCATTTTTTATTTTAAATTACTTAAGGAAAGATTAGTTTCCTTACACCTAATCAAGACTTTTTCTAGACTAGTCAATGCTTCTTGGAAGTCTTGTCCATTGATTGTAAAGTCATCCATGTAGACTTCCACACAATCATTGGTCAAGTCAGAGAAAATGGCTAGGACAACTCTTTGAAAAGTGGTTGGGGCATTGAAAAGTCCGAAAGGGAGCACCCTATAAGCATATGTGCCCCAAGGGTAGGTGAAAGTGGTCTTCTCCTGGTCTTCAGGTGTTATTTGTATCTGGTTGTAACCACTAAACCCATCCAAGAATGAAAAATACTTCTTTATGGACAGGGTATCCAACACCTGATCAACAAATGGTAAGGGGAAATAATCCCTATGGGTGGATTTGTTTAACTCCCGAAAGTCTACACATATTCTCCACTTACCATTTTTCTTAGGAACTATGACAAGTGGAGATACCCATTGACTATCTGAAATGGGGTATATGAGATTGACTCAAAGGAGTTTTTGCAATTCCTCTTTTACAATATCTTTAAGGGTTGGATTCATCCTTCGCTGAGGCTATCTAACTAGTCTGATTTGGTCATTAGTGTAGATATGATGTGTGCATGTGTCAGGGTGAATGCCTTTCATATCTACATAATCCCATGCAAAGGCATCAAATTGTCTTTGGAGCATTTCGATCACTTGTGTCTTTTGTTCTGGTTCCAAACTAGAGTTGATATACAAAGGTTTTCCTGGGATAATCTCAACAAGTTCAGTAGTTTCTTCCTTGTCTGAGGATATTGGTGATAAAGTATATAATTGAGTGATATCAGGGTGCCAAGTTTGTTGAAATTCGGAACTAAAAATATGTGACAATTCTGAAAAAGACCTTGGGTATTCAATGCAATTTTTGTTAGCCAAAAATAATCTTAAGACTTGCTCATCTGATTGTTCTTGTATTTCTATTACTTGTTCAAGTGTTAACATAGGTATGATGCAATATTCCTCTCCATAAGGGTTTTCTAACCAAATAGGTATTTCCTGTGTTGGTTGGGCAGGAGGGAAGAGGACAAGTTTTCGGCTATGTGTGCCATTGGATATAGTCATCTCACCAGACTGACATCTAATAAAGGCATCTGTTGTGGCCAGCCAAGGGTGGACAAGAACCATAGGGTGTCCTGGTTTGGAGGATGATTTAGAATAGATGACTAAAAAGTCTATTGGATATTCCCAAGAAGCTAGAGTGACTGTGACTTCATCTAGACTTCCTGTAGGGCTAATGACTAACTTATCTGCCAACTCGATCATGGTTTGGGTTGGTCTTAACTGGTTGATTTGGAGCTTTTGCATAGTTTCAAAAGGCATTACATTAATATTTTCACCCAAATCAATGAGTGTGTTTGGTAGAGAAATGCCATTAATTTCAACAGTGACTACTAGATTCCCAGGGTCATTATATTTGTATGGCATTTCATAAATAAATTCAGATAATTGTCTCACTACCTGAACAAGGGGAGGTTCCTTCTTCTTCCTTCCTAGTTTCTTAATGAAAATATCCCTTATGATTTTGGCGTATATAGGGATATCCTTAATGGCTTGTAGTAGAGGTATTTTTATACACACATTTCGTAATTCATCTTCTATATCTGTGTGCAAGGGTGGGTCGGGTTTCTTCAGTAATAGTCTTTTGGGGTAAGGTGGAGATTAATTTGTTGGGGTACTCATACAGACTGAGAAGTGATTGGAATAGGAGGAGAGGCCTCTTCTTCTGCAGGGGTGGTTTGAGTGTTTTCTTCCTCAGAATGATTATCATTTTCTTCCTGAATTATTCCTGCAGGATCTGATTGGTTTACAACTTTCCTCGATCGTAGATGAATTTCATAGGTGGGAAAGATTTGAACTTTTGTATTCTGCATAGGGTGGGTGGGTCGATTATTGGTTAGGGACTGGCTGGGCAGGGATTGTTGTTGGTCTCGGAGGAGTGTGGGTATCTTGGTTTTGTGGTTGTTGATTAGAATTTATAGATACTTACTGCTGCTGATTAGGGTTCAAGGGGGTTGTAAATTGTTGTTGTATAGGAGGTGGAAGTAAATCTTGTATCTGTGGTGGGTTAAATCCAGGTAGCAATTGGGAAATGTTTGCAGGGTACTGTGGATATGTAGGGTAAGAGGTATTTCCATACATAGGTCCTCTCCAACCTTGTTGCCAAGGTTGAGTTTGCTGAGGTGTCCATTGTGGATAGGTTACTGGGGAAGGACCCCATTGTTGTTGTTGATATTGTGCATTAGGGTCATAAAATGTACTGGGGTTTTGGGCTCTCCAAGGTCTTCTAGAAGGGCATGGTTGTTCTTGTGAGACTCCTCCTCCCATATACATGGCTTGTAGCTCAAGAAAGGTTGGACACTCAGATGTGGGGTGTTCTAGTGTACACAGACCACATATTTCTATGACATTTAATGGGAATTCGTTCTCATTGTGCTTCTTTTGGAATCTATGACAAAATATTGCTAAAGCAGCCTCTTCTTCTTTTTTCTTTTTCAGTTTTAGATTATCTAACTGGTTACTTATTGTGCTCAAGATGTCTATTTTAAAGTTCTCCAATAAGTTTCTTAACTCGATTCTGGTGACAGTCCCCGAGCTTTGTTTTGTATTTCTACTAAAAGGATCTCTTGGTCCTTTGCCTATTTTATCTTGTCTTCTTGAGTATCTCCTACGGTAATCTGCAATTTTTGAAAAAGGATTTTGGTGAACATCTCTTGAACTCAACAAGTTTAAAATTTCTATGCAATCATATCTGAGACCTTTCAAGAATACAGTTCTTACTACAGCTGGGTCTGTGGTGAATAGTTTTGACTTTTGATAGTTGTATAAGAACCTTTCTAAGTAGTCTTCAGGGATTTCATCTTCTGTTTGTTGCATTTTAAAAATGTCATTTTTAACATTATCCTTACAATAGTCTTGGTATTTTCGTAAAAATGTGTCTTTCATTTGATCCCAAGAGAGGATTGTATTTTCTCCTAAGCTCATGAACCATCTTAAGGCTGAATCTTTCATTGTAGCAGGAAAGAGATTAAGTTTTTGGGCATCGTCTGAGTAGTTATAGCTTCTACATAATATGTCAAACTTGAATAAAAATAAATCTAGATCTTCAATTGACATACCTTTGAAAGTGGGTAACGATGATAGTGGGATATTCTTCATGTGGATGTTTCTGGAAATATCCAAGATTGGAAACCCAAAATTCTCAGTCTCTATGGTTGCATTTCCTTCTTCTTCTTCCATTATACTGATGGATGGTTCAGAAACTGGATTTTCTATGTCTCCTAAATGTTCAACAGACTCATGTTCTGCCTGTCCCAATACTGATTCTTCCATTTTAGGTTCTCTTTCAGGAGCCTCATTAGCTCCCCTTGAATTTTCTCTTGGTGGAATTTTTCTTTCACCAATGTTAGTTGGATTAGTGGGGGGGGGGTTGTTTTTGAATCTTTGGATCTTACAAATCTACCCTTGTTATCTCTATATCTATGCATAAAATGGAAATTTGATTCTTTAACTGAATTGAAATCCTAATTCTATCTAGAAGTTAAGAAGGCAACCTGGCTTTGGAGAACCCCACTCTAGTGGTCGCGTGGCTCTTCACTCATTTCTTAAATGTTTTATCCTCCTTCCTCAAGCATCCTTAAAAGAAAAAAAAATATACAAATAATCTAAGCTAAAAATCACTTCCTATTGTTTGCAACTCCCCGACAATGGCACCAAAATGTTGTGTTTCTTATATGTTCAGTATAATGCACTCATTAATTATCAATCCGGGATTCGTAATCAATAGATTTACAAGACACCAGTAAGAAAGGTAATTTCTAATGTCATGAGTATAGAGCTAAGCTAGATTATGCATGCTGGAAGCAAATCAAAATAGCAAACTGCAATGCACTTTGGTTGTCTTTCACAGAGAGGCTAACTACTCCATTATGGCACATGCAAGTATGATATGGATTTGGTTTGACAGATCAACTTTGTTATCTGACCCAGAAAGCTAACTATACAATCCACACTTATGAAAGGGAAATCACACATCAATCATCATGACATAGCATAGGTAGTTCAATAGTCAATATATTGAATATATTGTGGTTCACAATGTGTTGTTGTGAACTTCACTAGTTCTCCTTCAAATATGTCTAACTACTGCTGCCAACATTCATGTCTAAAAAACAAATTCACAAAAACAGAGCATATGCAAAAACAAAGCAAGTAAAGATCTCTAAGCAATCATATAATGGAAATCCTAGTCTAAATTGTACTGCTATCATTTAACAGAGTTAAAGCTTCAGCTAATTTAACATTTACACTATTGAAAACAAATGCTAATGCTAATATACAAAGATGTTGACCTTTGTTGGGAGGTGGGCCCTTGCCACTTCAACAGGTCAGCTACTAAAGTCTACAGTAAGCTTGTCTTCAACCCACACATTGTTATCACTCAAATCTCAAAACATAACATCAAACTTTTATTAACAACTCAACTCATATTCAATCATAGACAATCAAGACATGAAGATAAATGACGTTCGGCTATTAGTCTTCACTCAGAATATGTTCTGCACTATCACATGTTGCCTCACAAGTTGGTAATATGCTAACTCTCCAAAACTTCCACCATTCTTGCCATGGCTATTTAACGGTCTTAGTCGTGAAACACAAGGAGGTGAAGTGATTTGCAAAATCAGTCAAATGTTTAAATTTAATTATTTGGTTACATATTTTAGCTTCATCCTCATGACACGAAGTGCATGAGGATGAGGCAATCAACAAATTATTCTAACATAGCCTTGATAAAGAAAATAAACATCCACTAATTGTCTTGGGTGATCTGTAGCTAAACTTGGTACATTCATCTCTCTATATTTGTACCGGATCATGACAGCTAGATGGTACTAGATCATAGCAGTGCGCAAATGGTGGTACCGGATCACGACAATCCACGACCGTTGGTACCAGATCGTAACAGATGAGATTTAGTACCAGATGTGTTTGGTACCAGATTCAGATAGTGGCAGTCTTGGTGCACAAGTACCGGATAACTGAGATTGTACAGGAAAGATGGATTAATATAGAGGTCAAATATTATACATGGTAAATTGAAGAATTAGTACATGAAATATTTAATTCCCTAACTCAATAAACCACAAAATGCATGAATTAACCATACTTTACCTTATGACCTTATCACTGGCTAATGGTAGCATTCTTGTCATTCACCCAAGCTTAGGTAAGCTAAAAAGGTATAGATGAAGAGTATAATAGGTTGATGGGGATGTCAATTTCAAGTCTCCACAATGTCCAAAATTGTTACATTTGTAACATTCCACTTCAGTGCTCAAAGATTCAAACCTGTTGTAACTTCTTCTCTGTGTTTCACTAGGTATTCTTGAATAACCTGTTTGTGTATGGCTCTCAAAGTAGTTATTGTTCTTGTTGTTAGCTTTGCAATTTACATCTTTGTGTCCAAAATTATTACATGCATAACATAAACAAAAAAATATAGTTTGATCTCCGGTAGTTGAATATCTTCTTAAAGGAGGTTCTCTTATGAATCCTTCTTCTTCTTGAGGCCTGTCTATCTATTGTTGATTATTAAATCTGAATCTTCTCGATGGAAGAGTGTCCCTGTAATCTTCCTTGTATATCTTTTTATCCCCTTTGATTGTTTCTACAAAGCTTTTTGGATTTGTTTCTTGTTCTGTTGTTTTGGAGCTTGTTCCCTTTTCTGTCTTATTGTATCCAAGTCCAGACTTGTCAAGATGAGATTATTGATTGTTGATAATGTCATCTAGAACTTTTGAGCTATTCTGCATATTTTTCTTTTGAATATCCTTTATTAGTGTAACAAACTCTGCTTCCAAGTTTCCAATGATCCTGTCCTTTTGTTCTAGATGTTCTTTGAGTGCTTCTTCAATTCTTTTATCTTATTCTATTTGAACCTCAATTTTGTGATCATTTGTTCTAGTTCTTGAGTGTCTTTTTTCTTGTCTAGTTCAGCCTGTAGTTTCTTGTTTTTCTTGTTTTCTCCTCTGATAACTTCTATGGTACTCATTAATTCTTCTTGGAAGTCAACTTCTGCCTCTTCAATTTATTCTTCGTATGCTTTTTCATATTCTTCTTTGGAGTCTTCTTTATCAGTGTCTTCTACTGCCACGAATAAAACTCTCCCTGTTTCACTGTTACTAACTTCATCTTCATCTGATGATGAGATGTCTTCTTTGGTGCAAAATCTTTTCTTGAAAACTTTATTTGTAGTTCTTTTACCTTTATATGTTTGTCTCCCTTTCGAGTAACCTTCATCATTTCTATTTTTCTTATGAGGACATTTGTTAGCAAAATGACCAATACCACCACAATTAAAACAAATTAAAGGAAGCTTACCTCTATATCTACCGTTGGTTCCCTTCTTCAGTATTTCGACAAAGTTGGCCACTTCTTCATCATCTTATGAGACGTCGTTGTTGCTTCTATATTCTTCTTGTTCCTTTTTATTTTGCTTTGATCTTTTGGATGCTTTGAAGGCTGCTTCTTTTACATCTGGATTTTCCTGTTCAGTTCTCATCTCATATGCTGTGAAGATTCCATCCAGTTCATCCATGCTTATTGAGTTTAGATCTGATCTTTCTTCTAGTGCTGATATCTTAGGGTTGAATATCATAGGAAGAGATCTTAATACCTTTTGAACAATTACAGATTCTTCGATTTCTTCTCCCAATCCTATGATTGCATTCATTGTTTTATCGACTCGTAAGAATTAGGTTGCGATATCTTCATCTTGCTTCATTTTTAGGTGTTCGAACTAACCTCTTTAAGTTTGAATCTTTGCTACTTTGAATTTTGAATCTCCTTCATAAATATTTTGAAGCTTGTCCCAAATTTCTTTAGAAGATTTACAATGTGAAACTTTGGTGAATACCGTATCACTGAGACCATTCAAAATTCCACTTTTGTGTTCAGAATTTTTCTCACTGAGTTTCACTGCTTTGTCATTTGTTGGTGGAACTGCTGGTCCTATGTATCCATCTACAATTGATTGGAAAAATTGAAATCCCTGTGCCTATATATATGTCTTCATCCTTATGCTCCAAAAAGCATACTTATGTCCATCAAACTGTGGTATTCCATTTTTATACGACTTGGTATTCTCCATGATCTACCTTTTAGTGGTTAAAATGATTTCTGAAGGAACCTTCTCTGATACCAATTGTTGGATTACTGAGAGGGGGGGTGAATCAATAATAGCGTAATTATAATCCTTTTTCTTCAAATTTTATATCGATGTAGAATTATTATAAAATAATAAGCAGTAAGAAATAAACAATCACATACATACAGAGTACACCAATGTTTTACTTGGAAATCCAAATCGAGAGAAAACCACATAATTCTTTTTCTTATATGTCTTGAAGAATTATATTCATTGGAAGCACCAACTTCCTTTGTTATCCAGATGCAACTGGAAGGAGGCTCCAACCCCCTAGTTTCTCAAGATACAACCTGAGGGAAGATCCAACTCCCCCATTCTCTAGCTACAACCAGAAGGAGGCTACAAACCCATATGTTCTCCAGCTACAACCGAAAGGTGGCTACAACCAACTTTCATTGCCCCATCTTTCCACCCTGAAGTAGAAGTAGAATGATGGAACCACTGTCACACTATCACTGAGAAATTTACCACTGTAAATATGTACTAATAAATTTAAACCATGCATCAACAATGCATCAACCTATACCTCAACCTGTCATCAACCTGTACCATAAACAAGTGCATCAACCATGCACAAACATGTACCAAACAACCTATAATCAACCTGTACCATAAACAAGTGCATCCAACCATGTACCAAGTATGTACCAATAATTTTTCAACTACTCATAAACCAACATCATCAACTATACACCTCATGTATGTGCCAACTCATCAACTACTTGTCTCAACCATGTACTCAACATGTAACTCAACCAAAATACCTCATCAATTTCATCATCCAAATCTGATTTGTAGCTCTGTAATAGACCTGGTGTATATGATCACATTCCTACAAACCTTCCTTAACTTTAACAACAAGAGACTAGCATTTTCATCAAACTTTGTTTTAGTCTCACATGCCTAGTTTTGGATTAGTCAACAACCCTAACTTGAAGTAATCATAAGTTTGTATCTGTAATGTATAAATATCTAAAAATGATACACAATGTTCTTCAGTTTTTTTTATGCAATTCCTCCAAGTGTCACTGCTTGGAACCTCTTAGAAAAGGAGTTATAGAAAAAATGGCATACCTTGTTGAATTATGTCTTATTATAGAGAGAGACCTTGTAGAGCGTGCCCCACATGGAATATTCATTGAAATGATATGAAACTATTACAAAACATACTATAGACAGTAACCCAACCAACAAAATTTGTCTCACTAAATTTGGATCTTTTATGAAGAAGTTGTGATGTTTTTACCCAAAACACCTGATTTTGACTAGTTTCAGGACTAGCCACAAACCCTATTTTCCATGGAGTGTAACTCCCAAAATACAACGAACCAAAAGATAAATGTTTTATCATGGATACTTGGATATTTTTTATCAATGAAATATCAATTTCAGGATCTGAATCATTATACAAAAAAAGTTATAGAAAAAATAGTGAGATGACCTGTAAATAACATACCTTAGAAAACACCATCAAAATAATTTATCCTTCCTTGCATTTTGGCCTTCTTTTCTTCGCCTTCACTAAGAATTACAGTTTAGATATCCTTGGTTACCTTAGACACCTATATATATTCAATATGCTCAAGTGTGTTTTAAATGAGAGATCCTTGCCTCTTATTTATACTCTCCAAGTAGCTTCCTTAAAAACATCTTCTAGGTCACTTAGCCAACTTTCCTTATTTTAGGGTTAACCCACTTCTAATTTCTCCATTAAAATTATTATTGAAATAATTTATTTTGTATTCAATTTGAATTATAATACACTCATCAATTCACTTTATTATTTATCGTTTAAAAATATCTTAAACCACTTTGACTACTTTGACCTTTTGGGGCTTCTAGATGACATATCAGAGTCCTCCAACTTCGTAAGGCCATAACTCTCAAACCGTGAGGAGTTATGTGACATTCCACATACCACCAGAAATGGCATGACATGTAATATCCATATAGAATAGTATTATCTGAAAATATATCATAACTCATATTGTTACCCATCAAACAAACTTGGGCCCATTACCCAAACCTGGGGTCTCCAACTTCTCATGGCCATAACTCTCTAACCGTGAGGAGTTATGTTATGTTGCACATACCACCGAAAATGGCATGACAAGCACTATACATATAGGATATTTTATCAGAAAAATTAACTTGTGTTCGTCTCATTATTCCATTATTAATCATGTGTTCTCTTACTCCGCAAAGCATCTTCCCGTGAGGACTTTCACCATAAGGGGACCGCTTTGTAGTTCATCCATATTTACTTCTTATTAACCATGACAAAACAATAATGAGTCATATTTACATCAAACAATATTGCATCCATTACCCAAACCTTTGTGCTCCGGGGCTTTATTCAATTGTTGACATCAATGACAACCAACCTTAATCAACAAAGTGCACAGGAAGAACTCTATATTGAGTTCAGGGAAAAGCATAATTACTGAGAATTTTGTCGAGCTCTGCTCGGTGGGAATTGAGTTGGTGCAAGCGCAAACGGAATAACTTCGTGTTGAGTTCGATAAGAAATCAAGTTTTTGAATACTTTCTGAGGAAAATCTCTAAAGGGAGTGCATCAAGAAAAAGAACGCCAAGAGGGAGAGAAGTATTTATTATTCAAGAAATCCTTCGGATTCTAACTTTCACGAAATCCCTGAACCAAAAGGACTACGTGGGAGATCAAAGTCTTTGAGGAGACTAAGCTCGGAAGGGATAAAACAAAGAACATGTAAGAGATGGACTTATTCTAACTCTAAAATCTCAAAGGAGGGATAACGCTACAAGAGATAAGTGAGACCAAGAGTCGAGTCTACAGGATAAAGTTCATAGTTAGAGAACTTTGAACACTTGAAAAAATATTCCATGTTGGGAGAAGGTGGAAGCTCAGGAGGAGGAGAAACAACAACCGTCTGATCGTTTGTAGAGAAGAACCTGGATCGTTATATCTACATCTAGTGAACAGAGGGAGCACAAAGGAAATAATAGATCCCATCCGTTGGATTTGTGCTTGAAGGGTCGACAGTCGTCTGATCAGAGGAAGGTGCACGTGTCTTAACACTCGCATGCACTGGAGAGAGAATCCCTCAAGCGTTTCAAACTTGATATTCCCAAATTGCGGAGAGACAAAGGGATGGAATGGATCTTGACCATTGGATCTAGAGGGGATACGTGTCAACCAATCGGGAGATCGAGAAGGAGGCAGAGGTGTAACGTTGAAACACCTGAAGGACTGAGAGCCATCAATCTATAGAGAGACACTTGTCAATAGATCATGAGCTCTGGGTAAGTTTTAGTGAGGTCTAAGTTAAGGACTGAGATCGTCGAAGCCTGAATATCTGAAGATATTTTGGACCACTAGATCCAGGAGGACGCGTGATGAAATATCATGAACTATGGTTGAAATCACCCTGGGAGAACATGAAGGAGAAGGGTTTAAGATCGTTGAAGCCCAAATAGCCGAAGTGGATGAAAGTCGTTGATCTGGCTTGGATTGGTGTCACTAGATCATGGACTTCAGAAGTATTATCTCTGGAGATATGCATTTGTTGAGACCTGAGAACGTCGAAGGTCAAAGTCCCAGAAATGATGAGAGTTGTCGATGTGTAGGAGGAGACGTGACGCCAGGTCCCAAATTCTAGAAGAAAGAGGAGGAGAAAAGGTCTGAGGACCCAAAGGAAATCCTGGTCTTTGATCAAGGAAGGAGTCAAACCATCAATCTAGTTGAGGAGGCCAAAGTCCCAAAGAAGGAACACAAATATTGATTTGGTAGGATATGTTTCAGTAGATCTTCCACTCTGGAAGATAGCCAGTCAGTAGTGGCGAGAGTTTGATATTTGAAAGTTCTGAAGCTCGAACTCATGGAGGAGATCCTGGATGCACATTTAAAATAACAAGTGTTGAAATATCTTCCACTCCAGGATATTGGAGTACAAAAGGAGTTGGTTTTGATATTTCAAACACCCAAATTCCAGAATCGTGAAGAGATCTAGTCCATAGATTTGGGGAGGAGAGATATGAACTGTCAATCTAGGGTACCGTCAATATCAATAGATCAATGGTCCCATAACATTTTGTGTATTGGAGGTGTGTGAAATTTAGTAGGAAAGTCATGTGGTCATGTGAGGACGTCATCCAAGTTCACGTGCGAAGAAGGAGCTTAGAAAAAGGGAGCTCATGGAGATTAAAGGTCGAGATTCATGAAGGCCAGATCCATGGGGGAGATCCTAGTCATAGACTCAAGGGGATAGGTGGCAACATATCTTCCACTCTGGGAGATTTCCATACATGGGAGAGTGGATTTGAGATTTGAAACTCTTGAAGGTCAGAAAGGTGGAGTTAACGACAACCGTTAATCCAAATGGGAGTTACGTGTTGATAGATCATGGAGATATGGGGAGATGTGTGGAAAGAGGAAAGAGGAGCGGAACGAAGACTGATATAAGTTGTTTATTGTAGACAACACCAAAGGGACAAAGATCAATGAACATAAGGGATTGTGGGGCCAGGACAATCTCGGATGTTAATTCTCCTTGAGCGGTGTTACACATTATTTTGGTCACCCTGATGATGACTCTAAAAGCATGTGTTCAGGCTCTCAAGACAATATTTCACATGAGGAAAATGACTGAGTTATTCCCCTAAAAGGCATATTTTTAGAATGATGTCGCAGGATGACAGTGGTACACAGTGTGGAAATCCTTGATTTCCACAGGCTTCTCTATACCTAGCTCCTGGGGTTTTCATAGGCTGTTATATAGGTAGGGTCCGACGACATTTGAAGCTAAAGAAAGGAAGAAGTTCACGAAGTTTCTAGAAGGAGAATCTTCTAGAATTTGAGGTGGCATCCATATGGTTTTTATCCTACTGGATTCTCTAATTTGGTGGTATCATCCTCATCCTTTTAACCACTTCACCTTCTTCTATATAATGATGGGTTTCTCATGGAAAAGGTTGAGAAAGATTAAGAAAAAAATTGTTGAAATAATAGGCTAAAGACCGTGGGAAGGATGCTGTTACAAATGATGCTTGAGGACTCTATTTTTCCATCAAGATTTTGTGGACCATCTTCATACAAATTCAGAGAAAGTGTATGTGTTTGTTGGAACAAAGGACCACCAAAAGGGAACTTGTGAAATCAAGGAATTTTGGTTTTATCTTCCACTTTTACTTAATATAATACGGTGACATGTTTCTTTCCCATAAAATAATTAGCATTTTATTACATGACTCCTTTATCACATGTTTAGGTTTTCATTGAATCTATTATTGTTTCTTTCACTTTGGTTGGTTTGTTTCATTGTAGATCTGATCTCACAAGAGCACCGAAGCAAAGCAGGGACAACAAAGATATAAGGAAGCGATATCTAATGGTATGTCATCCATTCCTTCTTTGGAAAATTCAATGATAGTAACTTAGGGAAAGCGTCATATCCTGTCTTCTTTTGTTCTAAATCTAGGTGGATCTAGGGAGATTAGTTTATGTATGCTTTCATAGATTTATCCAATAACAAAATTGGCGATCCCACTAGGGATACAAATTCTTTGTTGTTTTTGTTGTCCATTTTATTTTATCCTACCTTTCTTCACTTTATTTCAGTCTCTTAGTCTTTGGGAGATCCAACCAGACTCTCTGGATTTAAAAGTTTCCTTAGATTATTTATCCTTTTTCAAAAATTTCTTTGTTTACAGACACTTTCGCACTGTACCCTTACAAAGCCTGCAAAAACCTTTGATTTACGCACCCTATATACCTATTCCAGTGTGTACTTTCTATGACCTGCTCATAGCTAGCCTGCATAAACCTTTGATTTTCACACTATAACCTACTGCTAGGTTGCGGCGACGTCTGTAATTTTTTTTGGTTTGGGTCTTGTTATCTTTTGATGCCCAATTTTTCTTTAGCAAGATGGGAGGAACTTTGAATGCTAGTATGTGACTGATTTCTGAGTTTGAAACTTGTTGTCGATTAGTTTTTGGAGATCAAACACCTTTCTTAGTCATTTTTCCAGTTTTACCTCTTTATTTTTATCAACAAGGATATAATCTCTGATTTCGCATATGAGTGTTTGATTGATTAAAAGTCTTTGGATTTGATTTAAAGTTTTGGATTGATTACATTTTTTGGATTGCTTGATGATTGGAAAGTCATTTTTCATTTACATTTGGTGAAACACTTTCTTGTCATTTTTATTTTTATCTTCATTGAAAGTTTAATTTGGGTGTTTGTTGGGTGTAGCAGTTTTCTTTGATTACTTGTCCTTTCTTCACTATATCCCTATTTTGGTTTTGGAAAGGAAGACTTAAGGTCACTTATTATTTTAAGTAATCATACATAATAAAGTTTTTTTGCATTAAAAAGAAGGAAATATTGAGAAACTTCATTGTTTATGGTTGTTTGCAATTGTGTTCATTCAAGAAAAAGAAAGTATATTTCATATCTTACCTCATTCTAGAAATACCTTCTCCCTTCTATAGATAGACTTCATTGAATAAAAAATTTCATCATTCATTTCTATTTGCATATTATTGGGTCAAGGTCTTACACAACATTGGTTTTATTCCCGTCTCCCTCTTGAGTAAAAAAAACCTCTAAAAACATTATGAAATCTAAAAATCAATTAGTAACTTTTATTTTCTAAGGATATTTTACACCAACATTAGCTAGGATAGAGATTTGGAATAGGCTGTGAGACCCGCTCTCCAAAGCACAAAACATACAATAGCATCTTGTGATAGGTAGTGTTCAAATCCACTAGCAAGATTTTGTAGTCCAAAGCCCTTGTCACACAAGGGTCAAACCTGAGGTCACATTGAGATTGGCAGAGTTACTCACCCTACTTTGTTGGTATCGATTTAGAGATTGCATGTATTATGGGGCTCGCTTAAATGGTATACCCACAATGATGAGTGGAAGCCTTTCAAGTTGATTTCATGCTAGATACCCTACCTTTGCATGTGGATCAGAGTGTCGATTGTTTCCCCAGACGTCATTGTTGTTCTTGGTAGCCTTAGTGTCCTATCTTATTAGGGCCTTGGATGAGGTGAGTGTGGAGGGGCAAGTCTTCACAGTACCTGGAATCAATATTTTCCAAATTCACTCGGGCTCCTTGGAGGGTATACCCATGATTATGTGTGGGATATTGCACCAGGGTGTAAGTCCATTAAGCAGTTCATCAACGTAACTTTTCCACCCACTCTATCCTATCCCCTTCTTGTCTTGACTTCGCGACATTGGATTTCATCACCAACTAGTGACTTCGACATAAGAAGGTTTTGTTTGCTTGGTTTGATTCCTAGATTTTATTAGTGAGTGTTGTTTGTTTCTATAGTTGGCCAGAGATTTTTTTCCGTAAAATATTTGGTTCAACCAACATTGACCCTCCATGTCATTCCTATAGGATGGAAGGAATACCCCCGAAAGATCTGGAAGGTTATCAACCCTTTTCTACCAATCCACCGGAGGGCTCTCCTCAACAGAGTGAGGTCTAGGACAACATACCTTCACAAGTGGAAATAACTGATTCTTTAGACAATTTTTGAATTATTTTTGATTCTCTAGATGCTTTCTGAATACCTCATAAATATGAGAGACGTATTCTTTGACTGAATTCATACAGAGAACTTATTTTTGACACTTATAGAATACCAACCAGACCTCTTATCGTCCTGAAAAACAAGGATCCCTTTTGTACCATTGACATATTTCGAACTCCGACTACAGTGTAGGAACTTTACGGCTCAGGAGAAAGTGTTGATATAGTTGTCATCTCTAAAGTACCCTAAACATCTGCTACCTACAAGATACCTCTAGATCAATTTTCTAGTACAACTTTTTATCTTTTTGTTGGTTCAGACACACAGTCTGTTGGTCCTAGATCGACCATTCCTCTTCAGATGGCCCATTCAACAATGGTCCCACACGCTATGACTATTCCCACTGGGAATACAGCGGTTATGTAAGGTAGCTAGAGAGGTAGTGGGGGGGGCCAAAGGGCCCATAGTGATAATAGTGGAGGTCATTCAATGTAAGGTGGACTAGGTCCACTATATTATTAAATAAGGCCCACTATGGTAGTTAGATATAATAAATGGGTAAT
>ML789578.1:156723-187419 GCA_009831015.1 Picea engelmannii
GATTCCTCCTCTAGAATGTTCTTAGGTGATGGTAGCACTATATAAAGGGGTTCAAGCAATGTAATGAGACATGAAGAGAAGTATTGTATTTGGAGCGGTATCTCAATAGGAGGATGCCCCCTCGAAGAGGCAAGTGAACAGGACATGATCTCTTCCATAATAGGATCCATTGTATGGTATTGCCCTATCTCAAGGGTTTGATAGTAATAAAGGAGATTTTTCATATTGTTCTTGTATATCTATTGTGGTGCTTTTGTATTCAGTATTGGGTTCTTAACAGGTTACCCAAGTTCCCATTCGTACACCACTTTCGTTTAGACCTACCCCATCTCTTCCTCGTGGATACAATTCTTTAAATACTTCTATCCCTATTCCTACCCAACTTCCATATGGAGCTTCTAGAGTTTTCACTCCTCCTGGGTACAATGTTTCTTCCGGTTTCATTTTGAAACCTTTTGAGGTCCCCTTCGGAGCGTCTTATCCACATTTTATGGGAGGATTTGGCCCAATTGGATCTAATCCAATTGGAGGATCTACTCCATCATTCACTTATGATTATTAGATTCATGTTGGAGGACAATATAACACTCGGGGGAAACTCAATTTGGAGGTCACACCCAAATTGGAACACAACCCCCGCTTGGAGGAAAACCCCTGCTTGGAGGTTATGCCCCACCTTATGGACAAAACATTCCAGGATCATTAGCCCATTATCATAACCTTCTCATCCAGGGAAATCCACAATCATCTGGGGGGCAACAACCTCAATTTATCTCTTTCGTACCCCCTAGTTCAGACCAGGCATATCTCGGTTCTTCCAATCCCATTTGGCGTTTGAACATTCAATATAGTGTCCCTTTCCAAGGGAACATCCCTAATCAGTACAACCCTATGGGCTACATGCCTCCACACTCACATCTGAATCTGTTAGGACCTTCGCTTCACATGAAGAGTGCTTACGGTCATGCTGGTATACCAAAGAGACTCCCTCCCCAAAGTCACCAATACTCTCATGTGAATAGACAGTTACCCTTTTTAGCCACTTTGGATATACCTGACTTGTCTAGAATCTTGAATGAACCCATCCTGCATTCTTCCCATTGGCCCATTATGCTGGCCTAGCTACCATCAGACATTCCAAAATTTGACGGTAAACCGGGAGAATATCCAAACAACCATGTCATGACTTTTCACCTTTGGAGTTCGTCCAACTCTTTGATGGACGATTATGTTTGCTCACAAATCTTCCAACGAACTCTTATGGGTTCAGTTGCAAAGTGGTATATAGAATTACCATGAGGTTTCTTCACCAACTTTAATACCCTAGCCATGGATTTCCTCACACGTTACCAACTGCCCATCCGTTATGAAAGAGGAATTGAGATTTTGAGTTCCTTCAAGCAAAATTTGGCCACTCATATCTCCGATCACATCCATGAGTGGAGAAGAAGACGAAGTTTTATCAAACTCGATCTTCCCAATTAGTTATTGGCAGAATGGTTCAAGAAATAATTTGTGAATAAAATATCTCATGACATTACCATGGGTGGAGTTGTCACAAAAGAACATGCGATTAGTTACGCTCAGTACCTCGATCTTGTTTATTCGCAAACAGGTACTCTTTACAACTTGCTCCCTGATGCACCTCGTCCTTCTACCATTGCTACCTCAAATACCCATCCTGCTTCTCATGCGATTGATGGTGTGATTGACACTTTCAATGCTCAACATTAATCTATGCAAGCCTCTCCCACCAATCCCAAATCTATTGCTTCTAATGTTCAAAATGCTCTGACTGCTAATCCTTCCATCGACAAAACCAATGTGGTTAACTTCGTTCAATCTACCCTTGACAGAAAAAATATATCTAAAAAAGGAAAGGGTAAGAATAAGGAGGATAAAAATAATCCGCAATCTGAGAAAGACAAAACACAACATGTTGATGATAAGGATAACCACAAATCCCGATACCCTTTCCTTATCTATGGTGATGATCACTACATGAAATATTGTCCAAGACGTGTCGAGGTCGGTAAGTTCCTCCAAGGGACCACGAAGCCTCCCACACCTGTCTTTTTGTCCCAAACTTTCCCTTCTCAACAATAGGTTCAATTGGTCATTCATGACCAACCCTCTCCTTCCACCACTTCCTATGTCCTTATGTGTACTGGTGATTCAAAAAAGAATTATGTTACACTTACTACCCAGGACAAAGATTACTCTTCCTCAAAGGATAAATTTGATGATATGCCACCTTCATTGGTCAAACTGCCTCCCTCAACTTCACCTCCCAACAATCCTCTTCATCTTGAACGACTGAGCCCCAATACATTTCTCTGCCCCCCTCCAAAGATTGTTGTTCGAAAGTCTGCCTTTAATCCTCATGCACATGCTGCTCGGAACTACAGTATTGTAGAATATCTTGTGCAAGAACCCTCCACGATGTCATCTCTCGAAGTCCTTCAAAGTTTTCCTACTCAATGGAAGGCACTGTTAAAGGCTATTGGTGGAATTTATCCTACGGATACAAATTTGACAATTTTTTACCTAGAAGATCACATTCCAAAGATACCCCCTCAGCTAGCATTTCATATACAAGTTGTTGTCACAGACAAGAACATCTGTAGAATCGTTATTGATGAGGGTGCCTCAATGTGCGTAATGTATGTTGCTCATTGGAAAGCCATTGACTTTCCTCCCCTCACTGAATCACACAACACACTTAAGGCCTCCAATGTGTCTATATTTAAACCTTATGGTGTACTTCCCTCGTTGTCTATTATGTTGGAAGGAAAATCAATCAATGTCAAAGTTGAGGTCTTTTATGCACCTCTCAATTACAACCTCTTACTTGGTCGTATCTGGATTGATTCTATGCGCGTAGTTGTGTCTACTCTTTTTCATGTCGTACGTTTTCCACACCAGGGAAAAGTGATTATTGTAGACCAACTGACTCTTTTAAACTCTGACTCTCATACTAGCAACATGCCTTTTATTGCAAAGACACATCCTGGGTATGATAATGTCGGTGTGGTTCTACTAAAATATTCAACTTTGATGGGTACATTCCCAATCCCACCACCCAATATTCCACCTCCTTTGGTTGCCTCGATCAACATGATTTCCACCTCTGTTCACAAAACCCCCATGTCTCACAACCTGTGGATAGTACCTGGCCCTGGTGATTATCTTCACTATGGCGAAGAAATTCTTTTAAGTCTGGTTGATTCGGTTTATCAAGCCATTCAATCGACAACCCCTTCTACTCCCTCTCTTAGTGAATCGTCTCTAGATCCTTTTCACATTCTTTTTCCTATAGACGAGATGATCATGTTTGTTATGTCTATGGAATACACCTCCTGGGAGGATGGCCATCATCATTCCATTCTCTTCTTGGAAAAACACACTTTAGAGAGTTACCAACAAATTTCAACTCTGTCGACCATTGTGGTCATTTCCTCTATTCCTGATTCAACACATGATGTGCTTTACGAAGGGAACCTGAGTAATATTTCACCCATTGTTCCTCTTGAAATATCTATAAAACCTGTAGTTTTTGAAAATGTTCACATCAGAGCCACTTGTTCTGATCATGAAGTCGTCACTTATAAATCTATTTTTAAAGAATTCAATGACATTTTCACTTGGAGTTATGAAGAGATGTCGGGTATTGAGCCCGATATCATTGTACATGAAATTAAGACCTACCCAGATGCTAAACCCATTCGACTGAGACTTCACTCAGTCCACACCCATAAAGTCACCACTATCAAAATCGAAGTTGAAAAACTTCTCAAGGATGGTTTTATCTATCTTGCATCTTTAATCGATTGGGTATCCAATCTCGTTCTGGTTAATAAAAAACAAGGCACGATCTATGTATGCGTATATTATAGGGATATTAATAAAGCTTGTCCCAAAGACAACTTTCCAACCCCCTTCATTGGCCACATCGTCGACGATTGCATCGGGAGTGAAATCTTCTCATTATGGATGGTTTCTTCGGCTATAATCAGATTAACATTTTACTCGCTGATCAACAAAAAAATGCTTTCATTTGTCCTTGGGGTACTTTCGCCTACCGGAAATTACCTTTCAGTTTGAAGAATGCTGGTGTGACTTTTCAGTGTGCTATGTGTTATGCTTTTCATGATATCGAGCACATCATAAAACCATATCTTGATGATCTACCGATGCATTCAATGCATCACCAAGACCACCCAGTCCATATCCAAGCCATTTTCCTTTGTTGTCATTACTACCGTATATGTTTAAACCCAGACAAATGTGTTTTTTGTGTAGAGTCTGACCAACTTCTAGGTTTTATTGTGTCATTTCATGGAATTAGGGTGGATCCTTTGAAGGTTGAGGCCATCCTTAATTTACCTCCTCCTTCTACCTTACGCTAGCTCCAAATTTTGCAAGGGAAGGAAAACTTTTTGCGTCGATTCATTCCTAACTACGTTGAATTAATGCTAGGATTTACTCAACTTTGAGGAAGGGTTACAAATTCGTATGGGATGAGACTACCAACCAAGCCTTCGAATATTTGGAACTCGCCCTAATGCAAACAACACGTCTTTTCCCACCAAATTGATTATGATGGCATTCCTTTGAGTGAACCCAGAAATGGGATTTACTTGAAGAAGTACTATGCTTAAGATATATTTGCATGATTTATTGTATTTTTACTATATCATACTTTTGTGTGCTACTTTTGTGTTCTTTTTCATTATTTGGTTTCAACCCCTAGCTTCTTACCTTGCATTGTGCTTGGTTTCCAGATGTCGATGTCTTCGCTACCCCACATTGACTTCATCAATGGCGTTAGTCATAGTACTTAGAACTTAGCATCCATTGCTTGGTCAATCTATGCACCTGCAAACGAGTTAATCAGTCTACATGGTGTTTTCCTCGGTCGTGCAACTAACAATATCGTGGAATATAGTGTAGACATCGAATTTTTGACCGACGCTATTTCACTTGGAATTCGTTACCTGGTTGTACGACTTGATTCACAGTTAGTGGTACTACAACTAAGTAATGTCTATGCTATCCGAAGCCCTACTTTGTTAGAGGTATATCTACGAATTTTCCTCTTGGAACGTTATTTTGATTACATTGTATATCAACATATTCCTAGATGTTTAAATACATTGATAGATGCATTAGCTAATTATGTGTTAGAAAGACATTTTAGACACATGTAAATCCAATCACAATTCACGTTAAATAAAGTAAGTTGGTAGAAGAATCATGTATATATATATAACTATAAAAGTGTTTTACAAAAAGTGTTTTCCATCCGAAGACCAAAATATCAAAATATGAAGCCCATGGCTTGTACAAAATGGAATCAAGGATGTTTCTCATGGTAGCACACTACTTCCTATGCTACCCTACGAAGTAGTCGACTAAGAGAACTAGATACGCTTACAATATGATGTTGATAGCATTTCGACATTTCACCAATGGAGATATCTAGGATATCTGTGGTCAATCCCTCTAGGATTTGCTCGACTGCCTCATAGTCTTCAGCATCCCATCCTACTACCACAACTACTTCCCCTCATCTCTGAATAGGGGATGTACCTAGAGGTCAGTGTGGCCCTACATCTGCATTATCAAAATATTTTGATTAGTCATTGGATTGAAATCATAAAAAACATCTTATATTTTAAAATTCACAAAAAACTTCATAAGAACAAAACATTTTTCTTACCTGTGTCTCCCCACTAAAATCCCTAAGGTAGAACTAAGTTAGGGTATCCTTTGAAATCCAACCCAACATATGCATAATCATCCAGCATCAGGATTTGAGGCCTCAACCAGTCAAAGAATGCATTGTTGTATTTAATGATGGGGCTCGCTACATGTCGATCCATGAGGTCGCACCACCTCTTCATCCTTGGGTCTCGTGGGGCCGGTATGCCCCACTCTACCTATAAATGTAAATGGGGGACCCTCTCTAAAAATAAAGACACCAAAATAGATCCATACCTGAATTGTTTCAGGTCCCCCTTCTTTCATTTTATTAACTGTGTCTTCATGCTGCGAAGGACTCCATCACTCTAGTTTTACACCCTAGGTTCCATGCACTCCATGACATATTGAAAATATCTTTAGAGGGCCATGTGAGGAGATGTAATCCCTGCCATACGTGTAATGGTAAAAATAATGGTCCGGACGGGTAAATATTAGACACCTTTGATGGAAAATTTTCCTTTGCATCTCTCTACCTCAGGATCATAGTATCGATGGAGATACTCGCTCATTGGTAGACCACCACCTCTACCTCCTGTCTACGTCACATGAGACCCATGACGAGATAAACCCTTCAAGAAATAGATATCTTTGATATCTAAGGATAGTACGTGGGAACCCACATGAAACACCTGTTGATCCACATTCCACATGTGGACCAGATGCTCCAGTAGCCTCAGTTGGGTTCTCATGCCCTGGATTTTAAAATATTTTAGTAAACCGCATTGCTGGAGGGCATTCACAGTGCCCGGGTCATTCAAATAATCATGGTCATCATATTCGTGCTCCCTCTCCCTCCACTCAAGCATTTTGATGATCAAATACCTTCATTGGGACAGTAAAAGGGAGTTAGCATCCTCATTTGGTGATTTGGGAAATTTCTATTGTCTAAAATGCATAAAGAATTTTTTGGTTTTCAGCCGCCGTAGGAAGAGATTTTACATAGTGTGGGGTTTCCATAGGTGAGACACAAGGATCCTACAAAAACAATTGATTTATGTAGGTCCTGATACTGGTCACCTAGTCGTCCCCAATGCGTACCTACCGGCCAAAAATGTAACTCAAAATACCATTATTAGCCAATGAAAATGAAATTTAATCCAATGAAAAGAAATAGGACGAAGAGGTTACCGTTTTGATGGAAGTTATTCGTTGAATGGTCACCCGTGCCTCCCGCAATTGACAGTTGAAGTCACATGAAATGGTAAAAAAAGTTTTTACTCCTATTTATTCCACTTTTTACTTTTTTCTATTAATATTTTATATTATTTAAATGCATTTTATCAAAAACCTAAAAATCTAATGGTATCGTGAGTATTTTATCGCAGATAGAAGAATTGGGATCCTGAACAATGAAATATGGATATTTGACATCATTTTTTATTTTTCACATGTACAAATACTTTTTAAGGTTTTTCAGAAAAACCTCGAGCCTAGTCTTTGTTCATTCTCGTGCTTGAAAATCGATGAGAACGCAACCGATTATACATTTTTTGTCTTTTCATACTCATCATGGTAACACGAAAAGAAAAAATCATGGAGTATCTTTTAAGCTCTTATCATGCTCCATAAAAATGAAAATATTGTTGAGCAACCTTGTTCTTTTCATGCTCATAAAATTATTTTAAGAAAACATTTGATGGGAGATAGTTTATCACTTTTTCAGTCCCATCTAACTACTTTACGAAAAAAGGAACTAAGAGATTTCTCTTTAAGTGTTTTTCAGACTCTCAAAACATGAAAAAACCCCGATTTTTCTATCTTTGAACTCGTTAAACAAACATCAAAAGACCCATATGGGACCGAACCACTCCTTCTTAGTTTTCATTAAACATAATATAAGGGACTCATCTAAAGGATGATCTTACATCAACAAGCATATGCTATCCTCCTCAAGCTTGTGTAAAAATAAAGAGGTACTTACTAGAAATGGTGGGGGGAAATTTGGGAAAGAAATGTGTCTCTGTATTTGTGTTAGTGACAGTAATAGTTTCTCTTGAAAATGACACCCTCCTTCATCATTTGAATCCAGGTTGGGAAATCCATTTGTCCCTCATATGACTTTTTACAAGTTCATATCTTGGGTCATCTTTGAGCCAATGCTGCCAAGACTGTTGTTGTGTCATTCATATGTTCAAGAAAAGTCCAAACAAGCTCTCTATCAAGTCAACTATCTACAATTTTCAATTCCTACCATGTCGGCCTTCCCTGTGTCAATTTCAAATCATTTTCATACTTTGATCTACCCTAAATCTGTTACTTATTTCGTGTCATTGATGGGGGATACATCAAGGCCCTCCTGTGATGAGTCTTTTCCTATCGACTTCGACTCATCATCCAAGAACAAGACTTAGAAATCATTTAGTACCTTAGAGCCTACATGCCTCAATGGCATGTTTCTTCACTTTCGACAGTGGGTTCACATCATTGGTCCCTGATCGAAATATTCCCTCGAGTGTTTGACTTAAAATCATTTATTCACATTCGTTGGATTGTACTAAATTACCTTGGGAGTCATTGAAATCAATGGTGATTTCCCTCGCACTTGTTAACGGTTTCCATAAATTATCGTTAATCAAGTGGTTTCTACCATGTTCGACTTCAACACCTATAATCGCATGGTTAGATTTGTACTTACAAACAATGAGATTGAAGACCCTAGATCTCATCATCTTGGTCTAGGTTGTGATGGAGTATTTATGATTTGTATTGACACATAGATCCACTTTGTATGTCTTGTGGCTATGTCTTGATGTCAAGTTTGTTAACACATAGTAATCTTGGTGGCTATGTATAATCTTTATGACATGGATCCACAGTGTATAAGTGGTGGCCATGACTAACATTTATGATTCCAATCATTTGTAGTCTGAGCATGGGAATGCCTACCTCATAAATGGTATAATATTATGCAGATTCTTGATTGTTTTCATCTTCGATTGGTGTGCTCCTTGTTCCCTACACATACACACATTTAACAAAGTATTTTGGCTGTCATGAGTTCCAACCTCATTCTTTGTGGGGAATTCTGTTACACGTTATTTTGGTTACCCTGATGATGACTCTACAAGCATGCGTTCAGGATCTCAAAACAATCTTTTACATGAGAAAAATGACTAAGTTATTCTCCTACAATGAATATTTTTAGAATGACACTGCAAGCCGACAGTGGTACATAGTGCGAAAATCCTTGATTTCCATAGGCTGCTCTATACCTGGATCGCGAGGTTTCTACGTTGTTATATGGAAGGGTGCAATGGAGTTTGAAGATAAAGAAAGGAAGAATTTCATGAAGTTTCTAGAAGGAGAATATTCTAGAATGTGAGGTGGCATATGTATGGTTGTGATCCTACTATCTTCTCTGATTTGGTGGGATCATCCTCATCCTTTTAACCACTTCACCTTCTCCTATATAATGATGGGTTTCTCATGGAAAAGGTTATGCAAGATTAAGCAAAGAATTGTTGAAAGAATAGGATGAAGATTGTGTGAAGTATCCTGTTACATCTTATGTTTGAGGCCTCCATTTGTCCATCAATATTTTGTGGACCATATTCATACAAATTTAGAGCAAGTGTATGTGTGTGTTGGAACAAAGGACCACCAAAAGGGAACTTGCGACATCAAGGCAATTTGGTTGTATCTTCCACTTTTACTTCGTATTATACAGTGACATGTTTCTTTGCCATAAAATCATTATCATTTTATTACATGACTCATTGATCACATGTTTAGGTTTTCATTGAATCTATTATTATTGATTTCACTTTGGCTGGTTTGTGTCATTGCATATATGATCTCACAAGAGAATCAGAGTGAAGCAAAGACAAAAAATATATAAGGAAGCGATATCTAAAGGTATGTCATCCATTCCTTCTTTGGTATAAAATTCAATGATAGTAACTTAGGGAAAGAGTCATGTCATTTCTTGTTTTTTTCTATATCTAGGTGGATCTAGGGAGATTAG
Organism: Picea engelmannii; assembly: GCA_009831015.1. Classification (NCBI taxonomy): domain Eukaryota; kingdom Viridiplantae; phylum Streptophyta; class Pinopsida; order Pinales; family Pinaceae; genus Picea; species Picea engelmannii. The sequence goes on from ML789578.1 coordinate 166,454, forward strand.
TTTATGTCTGCATTCACCGATTTATAAAATAACAAGTGGGTCGCAATTTCAACCATGGTTTTGATAAGGGAATATGTGGTGGCACAAGCAGGATTGAGGAGCGAAACACGGGCTAGTCTAAAACCACTCTTGCCCACACCTGCAATCATATAGTTCTACAAGGTCATAGCCCAAAGGAATATGAAGGAAGGGGCTAGTGAAGAGGAGCTAGCACCCGTAAATTGAGAAGCATATAGGGTGTGCAGAGATAGAACATGCATGTATCAGAGGAACTGCACATAAGATTTAAGAAAGGGGCCTATGTATATTTGATCTGGGTTCATTCAGGAGCCCAAAGAGTCGATACAAATCCCAATTGGAACGATCCAGAGACCGAGACATCACAGAACCCTAGGAGGGGAGAGGGGCTCCATGAGGTGGTATCAGAGCACATAATTGTTTTTCATAGGAAAAGGAGGTAATCATATGACATCGATCGGTATCAGAAGACCGAGATTTTCTTACAGACAATAGAAAGAAGGAGGTGAAAGGAAAGTAGAGTATTGATGTTCTATAAGAAGGTTGTTGCACATGCAAAGTAGCAACAAAAATCTAAAACAATGAGGCAAGCTGCGATAGAAGATGGAGATGCTCGCAAATGCAGAGTAATCCACAAGCTTTCTAGGAGGGAAGGTAGAAGGTGGAAATGGCTATTGAAGGTCATGGATGTGGTCAAAGAGAAGGATGCAAGAATAAATGAAATCTAGATATGGATTTGGATTTCAATCATATAAGAGCATGAATGGAGAATCTTGCATTTAAATTGCAGCAAGATGAAAAAATGCATTGAGTGTATGAGTGACCAATGAAGAAGAGGGTGAAGTCACCAGTAAAGGAATCATTGGTCATGGAACAATGAAGTTTGATGAGAAGGTGGCTGAGGCATGTTGAAAACCTCAGTGACACAGAGGAGGAAGTGATTCACATCTGTGAACCAGATACTGGGATAAATATCAGCGACGAGAGGGAGAGGAGATCATATGAAGATCTCGTAAACTTCCAGGTGGGTGGAAATGGACTTTCAAGTTTCTAGGTTGGAAATGGAAAGAGACCGGGTGGAGGTCTCGTATACTTCCAAAGGAGAAATTTATGAAAGTTCATATTGCCAGGTGGGTAATGAGATGGGATCAATTGATCTCATAGACTGCCAGGTGGGTAGTAGAGAATTCCCAAGTTTCCATGTGGGAAGGGGGAAAGAAACGAGACTGTCTGAAATTCCAGGGAGCTCAGAAGTGAGTTCATGTCAAAAATGAGTGTTGATAGATAGATATTCATGTGGAATTGCAGACCATGTGAATGAAGATGATGATAAGTTAAAAACTTTCACCATCCAAGAGGAGGATTAGAGGAGCATTTTGATTATTGGAGGAATCAAATCATTCCTTCCAAGCAGTCGAGCAGAGGCTAGCACAAGTGTTGCAGGTGCATAAATAGAAAGACAACCAAAAAAAATTGTCAAGGAAGAATAAATGGAGCAGACATTGATGTCTACCCCAGTAGAAGGAGAATAGCATTCAGCCAAATAACTCAAAATTTTCAGCCAGGAAGTTGATCAACAGATGACTGTAGCACTGAAGTCTACAAAATAAGAGGAAGCAGAAAACATGGAATTTGATGATCTATATGCTGAATTGGAAACCCTAGAGAGAAGGGTAATGGTGTAAATATTGCACATCCAATAGGTCAAGATGGAGGAAGATGCAGGAGAATACCAGCCAAAGAAGAGGTTGGAGGGAGTTGGGGATATGCCAACATAAGAAGAGCTAACATAAATCAAGATGTTAGAAGAGGAAGATGAGAAACATATTGGTGATGAGACTACAGAATTGAAGTCTGTAGCAGAATGAAAACTCAATGTTGTGAGGGGAGATAAAGACATCATGGGAGATTGACTATATCTTCCCAATGATAATTATGGGGAGAAGGAAGTGCAACCAAGAATACTACATAAGAAGAGACAACCACTCGAGAAGTTGGATAGAGTGATAGAGGAAATCAAGAAGTTGATGTTGAATTCAACATAAGAAGTCAGAAAAGGGGATTTTAATAGAAGAAAGCATGCCATAACAGTAGGGAAGAAACAAAAGAGGAAAAATAAGAAGCAAAAACAACAACAACATAGTTGGAGAGGAGTAAGAAGACAACTCTAGAAGAGAGTTTTGGATCTGGGTGAATTTCAAAAAAGCTGAGAAGGTCACGAGCATGAGCTCATGAAATTTTCATAGCTGTGGAGTATGATGCAGGAGCATCAATCCAACTCAGAAAATGCACCAGCACACCAAAACGCAGACATGCAATGGTGAAAGGGAGAGGCACTGACCCTCCCATTTTTAAATTTGAAATAATCCTATACAAATTTTTACGTTGTAAGGCAGTAAATGCCAGGACATGCCTTTGTACATGTAATGGTTGAATTGCCTTAAAGGGTTGCTTTTAGTAGGCCCATATCATAGTGAGATATCGATAAACATTTATGAAACTTTAATGTAATAGATGAGGTTAGGTGAGAGAGGAAGATCTCGTAGAGCCCCTCTTTTGTAAGGAGATCTTGTATCATATTTCAGCGAGAGAATGATAGAGAGGTCTGGGTAGAGAGGCCTTAGGAGGTATAATAGTTCTAAGAGAGAGAGAGATTGAGAGAACTGAGACTTTGTTACAGTACATTTTTTGTAATCATTTGTATAAACACACAGAGATAATAGAAAAGAAGTTTTTCCTACATACAGTGTGTTTATGTATTTATGTTCATCTTATGTTTTCATTCATTTTCATGTTTAAATGTGTAACTGGTAAATTATTGCATGAGTTTCAATTGTTTCTCATCTTTGAGTTTCCGAGTGCAAGAAGTGCACACAGTCTGCAAAGAGTGCATTTACAAAGGTTTAACCTCAAGGGAAAGCTCAGGAGGCATATCGTTGAACCTTCATCAACGGAAGTGCAAGGAGTGAACAGGAAGAACTCTATATTGAGGTTAGGAAAAAGAAGAATTACTGAGAATTGTGTCGAGCTCTGCTAGGTGGGAATTGAGACGGTGCAACTGTGCACAAAAGAACTCTGTGTTGAATTTGGTAAGAAACAGAGTTATCAAATATTGTGTGAGGAAAATCTCTACAGGGAGTGCATCGAGCAGAAGAATGCCACGAGGGCGAGAAGTATTTCTTATTCAACAAATCCTTCGTATTCTGAGTTTTACGAAATCCTTGAACCATAAGGAGTGCGTGGGAGATCAAATTCTTCGAGGAGACTAAGCTCAGATGGGATAACACAGAGAAAGTGTAAGAGACATAATTATTGTAATTCTGAAAGCTCAAAGGATGGATAATTCTACAAGAGAGAAGCATGACCAAGAGTCGAGTCCATAGGAGAAAGTTCACAGTCCGATAATTTTGAACACTTGAAAAAATATTCCAAGTCGAGAGAAGGTGGAATCTCAGGAGGAGGAGAAACAACAAACATTTGATCAATTGTAGAGAATAACCTGGACTGTTAGATCTATGTCCAACAAATAGAGGGATCACAAAGGAAAGAACGGATCCCATCCATTGGATTTGAGCTTGAAGGGTTGGTAGTCATCTAATCAGAGGAAGGTGCATGAGTCTTAATTCTCACATGCACTAGAGCGAGAATCCCTCAAGGGTTTGAAACTTGACATTCATGAAGCATAGAGAGCCAAAGGCATAGAACGGATCTCGACCATTGGATCCAGAAGGGATATGTGTCAACTAGTTAGGATATCTAGAAGGAGGTGGAGGTGTAACATTAAAACACCCAAAGTTCGAAGAGCCGAAGGACTGAGAGACGTTGATCTATAGAGATACACTTGTCAATAGATCGCGAGCTCCAGGTAAGTTGTACTGAGGTCTTCTTTGAGGACTGAGATCACTGAAGCCCAAAGATCCAAAGAGATACTGGACCGTTAGATCCAGGAGGATGCATGGAAAAATATTGTGAACTCCAGGTGAAATCACCACGAGAGAATGCGAAGGAGAAGGGTTTGAGATTGTCGAAGAATGAATCGTCGAAGTGGATGAAATTTGTTGATATGGGTTGGAAATGTGTCACTATATCATGGACTCCAGAAGGATTCACTCTAAATATTTGTGTTTGTTGAGACATGAGAACGTTGAAGGTAGAAGTTATGGAAACAATGAGAGTCGTCGATGTGGAGGAGGACACGCGGCACTACATACAGAACTCTGAAAGAAAGTGGAGGAGAAACGGTCCAAGGACTAGGAGGAAATCTTGGTCGTTGATCAAGGAACGAGTCACAGGACCATCGATCTGGTCGAGGAAGTCCCGAAGTAGGAGCATGACCATTGATTTGGGAGGATACGTGTCAACAGATCTTTCACTCCGGAAGATAGCCAATCAGTAGTGGAGAAAGGTTGATATTTGAAATTCCCGAAGGTCGGACTCATGGAGGAGATCATGGCCACACATTTAAAGTGACAGGTGTCAAAATATCTTCCACTTTGGGAGATTGGAGTATGGAAGGAGACGGGTTTGAGATTTCAAACACCCGAAGTCCAAAATAGCGAAGAGATGTAGTCCGTAGATTTGGGGAGGACATATCTTAATCGTTAATCTAGGGTACCGTCAAGATCAGGGGATTGATGGTCCCATAACATTTCGGGAATTGGAGGTGTGTTAAATTTAGCAAGAAATTCACGTGGTCATGTGAGGATGTCATCCAAGTTCACATGCAAAGGAGGAGCTTAGCAAAAGGGAGCTCGTGGATATTGAGGGTTGAGATTCCCGAAGTCCAGATCCACGGGTGAGATCCTGGCCGTAGACTCAAGGGGACATGTGGAACATATATTCCACTCTGGGGGATTCCCATATAGGGGAGAGTGGAGTTGAAATTTGAAACTCCTGAAGGCCGGAAAGGCAGATTCAACGATAATCGTTGATCCATAGGGGATTTACGTGTCAACAGATCATGGAGATATAGGGAGATGCATGGAAAGAGGAGTGGAACAGTGACTGATAGAGGTCATTGATCATATGCAACACCAAATGGGAAGTGATTGATGGACATAAGGGATTGTGGGGTCAGGACAAGATCGGATGTTAATTCTCCTTGAGTGGGCCACAATTTCAGCCATGATTTTGATAAGGGAATATGTGGTGACCCGAGGAGGATTGTGGGGTGAAACATGGGTTGGTCTAAACCCACTCTTTCCTATGCCCGCAATTGTATATTTCCTCAAGGTCATAACCCAAGGACATATGAAGGAATAGGCTAGTGAAGAGGAGCTAGTGATCATAAATTGAGAAGCGTTCAGCGTGCGTAGAGACAGAAGGTGTGGGTATCATAGGACCTGCACATATGATTTAAGAAAGCAGCCTATGTATATTTGATCTGGGTTCATTAAGGAGCCCGAAGATTTGATACGACTCCCAATTGGAATGATCCAGAGACCGAGTGGTCGTAGAACCCCAGGAGGGGAGGGGGGATGCATCATGTGGCAAGGCTCAAACTGAAACATATCCAAGTAGCACTTATTCTGTCATTATGAGATTTTTCCATGGATTAGAAATCTATCATCCCAAACTTATGAGTAACTATTCTAATAAACTATCTCTGTCATAGAACGTTTTCCACCACGCTTATGTTGTACATGAGATACTCTGCATCAAGTTGTTTGAATCCATACAAACTCTTCTTATATCTGCATACATGGGCCTCTTTCTGGTATACGATTCTTTTTCTCTTTCTTTATTGGGAAGAAAGTTCTTTTACATGTAAATTCCAATCCATGGATACTACAAGAGGTATATCTGGTTTACTGGAACAAACTATTGTCATAGTCTTCTCCCTCCTTCTATAAGAAACTATGAATCTTGCAATGCTTCCATTCATAAGTATTTTTCACATTTTCTTACATACACTTTTATTTATCATAACCTTCATTTCTTCTGCTTGATTTCTTCTTAGTGGGTTCAAACCAAGATGGTAGTCTTGTGATTCTCGGTATAATAATTGGTTGTTATTGCTTTTATTTCTTTCTTGGAATCTTCATGTTCTTCCTCGTGTCTCTCTTTATCTCTTGGGTCCATGGGTTCTTCTATATGCCTTGAATATTCCAACTTCTTCCTTTCATCATAGGATCATGGATGTAGATGGACAACCAAGGATACTTTAAGGCTTCTTTTCGAGGAAGACTTCTTCTAGAGTCAAATTGAACACATGTTTCTTATCATGGCTACTACTTTCAATGAGAACATGGAAAAATACTTCATAATCCTTAATGGATCATATCATTTAGGATTAGCACCCTCTTGATCATTGTTTCATGCATGAATGCATCCTCTTCTTTTGGAATTCTGCAATTATCTCCCTCCATCTAAGAGATTCCATGCTTTTGTCTGCATCCTTATTTCCTTCTGCAAAGTGTCACGAGTCTTTTTCTAATTTCCTCTTGATTGCTGGATTCTTTTTGTTTTGAATTCTTCTGGGTCTCTTCAAGTTTGATTCTAATTTCGATTTATCTAACAATTGTTACTTATATAATAGCTTCCATAGGAATTGTTACCAAGGGTTGTCAATGTACTTCATCTTTTCATGAGCATTGTTTGACTTGTAGTCATCGCGAGAGAAATCCTTATCTTGTTATTGTTCCATAGATATTTTTTTCACTTGAACATATTTTCTTCTAAGAAATAGATATGCAAGATATGTACATAAACTATGTAAACATGATATGTACAAGAAATTTGAAGAATATTGTTACCTTGACTTAGAATAATAAGTGTGTTTTATCTTGCTTGGGCTTCTTTGAGGGTTCCCTTTCTTCGACAACCGATGCTTCGTATGTTTCATTCCTTGAGCCAAACTTCCTCTTATTCTTGAAATTATTGAATTTTGTTGTGAAGGCTTGATCATTGTATTTATTTTGGGATTTCTCTTTTTCGCTAATCCTTGATTCTTCTTGTGCACAACAAATCCAAAGTTCTTCAAATGTGAGATACTCCTTTCTTGTGTTCATGCTTCGGGCAAAATGCATCCCATGTCTTGGGAAGGATGTTGAGTATTATATTTACTATTTCCTTGAAATTATTTCTTCAATATCTTGTATTTGATCTCTAAATTGAGATATTATCACAAAGTATGATGTTATGCTTTCATCATCATTCATTTTCATGTCACGGAGTTGATTCTTCAGACTCATTACTTGTCCAATGTTTCTGACTGAGAAGAGATTAGTTAGGGAATCATACATCTTCTTAGATGAGTCAATATGAGAGATGTAGGGTATCAAGTGGTATTTTATAGATTCCACTATGATACTCATGGCATTGATGTCATTGTCCTTAAAATTATCCATAGTTGCAATGCTCTAAGGTTCCTTCTTTTTTCCTTCCTCAAACCATGGTTCCATGATCTTTCCTTTCATGATATTGAACACTTTATTCTTGGCAAGGATGAGGTCAATCCTTTTATTCCATGCTCTGAAGTTAGAACCCCCTTCTAAGTTGTTTTTTGACCTCATGGAGTAAGTCACGACTACTTTGAATTGGTCAATCTTTGACTTTGACCAAAAACTCAAACTTGATCTCTTATCTTGTTGAGAGTAATAGTAGGTGTGCTAAGTTAGGGCCCACTAGGATATCCATAAATTAGGTCAATATATTCACTTAAGGTGCCTCAACAAGAGGGTTAGGGTTTTTTTGTTGCAACAAAAACTTCGACTGCAAGTGGAAATGTAACTTAGAAAATCCTCCCAATCTATATTCTAGTAGTTAGACTCTTCAAAGATAGTGTGGGTCCATAACATGTTATAAATAATAGGTGTGCTCATTTAACCATAGACATTATATAAATATTTTCACCCAGCCATTGGTCGAAGCCACCCTCGAGCACCTTAACCTTGACAAAGAATAATTCTGGAAGCAAAACCTAGGCCTAATAGCCAATCAAGGTAGCATATCACTCTCTAGAGTTAGCCTACCAAGCATAAATTCCAAACCATAACCAAGAGAAATTCCAAGCCTAAAACCAAAAATACAAGTTGCAATAGCTACAACTGCAACTACTCTCCATACTTGCACACTTACTAAATTTTTGCAGTTGTGAGTTGTGTATGTCCAAATGAGCTCTGGCATCCTATATTTATACTGGTCTTCCTTAGTTGTCTAGGTCGACTTCTCTTTGTGGAAGCTAAAAACTCAATATTAATTTTTTTTTTAGCTGACTTGTCTTCTAGGGTTATGTTCAATGATTTAGGGTTTCTTCTTTCTTCCCAAAATATTCTATTCTTGTCAGGATTACACATGGAGGTTTAATACCTCCCGTAGCCACCATAATATCAACAGATGGGTCATGGACCCTTAACCATGGTTGAGGAATATAAAAAAATTCCTTGAGATATTGTTCAATCTTCTCATAGATAAAACAATGGAATGATTTCTTGAAGCAACAAATGATTCTTTTTAGGAGTTCTTTGTTGGCCTACGCAGTGTACAATTAAACAATGAGTAGGCTACAAGCATTGGAAATGGGTTTTGAGGCCTAAACTTGGTTAATGGGATAAACAATTCACTTAGTCTCTAATTAAAGTATCTCGTGCTCAAGCTCCATGAACAAGACCTAACGACATGATCCTTCTTTGAGGTTTTTTAGGCATCTGAGTTGAATATGGGTGTAATTATGAGGTCTTGTGCCTCAAGGATGGGACTTAGGTCCTTCGTCATAATAGAGGGATGGAAATAAGAGTATATATCCGTAAAAATTACTTCTTAGACTTGAGGGCCATATAAGAGTCCTAGAACCACCACATATGATCTTTGTACAATATCCTTTGCCTCCATGTAGTATGTGGGGGCACCATGACTAGGTTATTTTTGAATGAAGAATGGTTCATTTCATAAATACTTATAATGGGGGGTGAATCAACACAAGATTTTTTTTTTTTACTTTTTCAAACATTCAACAACCATAGAAAAAAAATCACATATAAGATCTATTAACACTAGAACATGGAACAAAATATTTACATGAAAACCCTTTTGGGAGAAAACCATAAAACTTCTCTTTATAATTACTTTTAGGCACGAACATACTCTTACAAATAAACAACCTAATGGAGATACCAATCCCCAGTAGTACAAACCATTGTAGGTACCAACCTACTCTTACATATTTTAGTAGACACCAATCTAGTGGAGACAACAATACCCACCTATAAGAACCAACTTAGCAAGAGAAACCAAACTATTTGTTTGAGTGACACCAACCTTTAAGTTACAATTTATTCTATACTACATATAACTTCTTGAAAATATGATAGCATTCACATTACCTTAAGTGATATTGGTTTCTACTTCTGCGTTCAATAAGTCTAACAAAAATTTGAGTTTCAAAATGAAATTTATGGTAACTTTCCCAAAGCTTGTTGTTTTTGGCATCTTCCAAAGAAAAAAATTGTAGAGCATGACACCTATCGAATTATGAAAATGGGATGATGAAATATTTACCTAAGGTATTTTGGTATGTTTCCTTAGATCCTTGAAAATCTCATAGTTTGAAAAGTCCTATAAAAGAATTTATAGATAACATTCCAAGATCACCTATTTGAAATTGATTTCGGGACCATTCAAAAACCATAAATTCCACATGGTATATCTCATAAGTTATAGAGAAAATAAGTATGAAATTTTTACCTAAGATACTTCTATATATGTCCTCATATCCCTGAAAATTTCATAGTCTGAGAAGTCCCAGAAAATAAGTTATAGAGAAAATTCTAAACTGACCTTTTTGAAACTGATTTTAGGACTATTCAAAAAACCTAAATTCCACAAGGAATATCTGATTTTTTTTAGCGATCCAACATATGAAAGTTTAACCGATTGTATCCATAGATCGTGCATCTAGCTTATCAAAATTTCACGTACTGAAATGTCCCATAGAATCATTTATAGAGAAAATACCAAACTGACATGTTTGAAACTAATTTCAAGACTATTTAGAAACCATGACTTACGTGGGACATATCGCAAAAAGTATAGCTAACTAATGTATGAAATTTTGACCACATGTATCTAGATATATATCCGTTGTCTCCTCAAAATTTTATGGTCTTGAGCATCCAAGAAATTAATTTATCATGAATATGTCAATCTAACATGAAACAAATTTCACAACTCTCCCATTTTGGAATGATATTCAATCTTTGTTATTCCACTTCTGCAAATATTATTAATTTTTTTGGCCACATACTTTCTCTTTTTATACATTATCATAACCATGCATGAAGGCACATGTTAATTAAAAAATACACATCACCCATCAATTAAATAATTAATTCTCCTTTTTTTTTATTTCACTTTTCCAAATACCACTGGTTTGAAACCACCATTGCACTTTTTAATTTTTCACGTGCACCTCCCCTTTTTTTAATATACTTGTAAGCCAATATATAAATCAATATTGTAAATTCTATGTGTTTTTGTAAAGTTGTAAAATGAAGTTATTACAACATTAATCATTTGACATCAATGGAAATAATTCCAACAATATTCCCCTTTGTTATTGATGGAAATACTACAACAAAATACATAGTCCACTAAGTAAAGAGAGAATTTCCCCATTTCTATAACGCTCCCCCTATGAGAAACTCTCCCAAGAATAAAAATAATTCTCCCCCTATCTACAACTCTCCCCCTTTGACATCAATGGAAAATCGATTATCCCCTTGATCTTGTGCTTCTCCTTAATAACTTAGTGACTAGATGACATGGATATTACTCCCAATTGCATTTCCCTTAATTTGTTCTCACTAAAAAAACTGCTCGAAAATCATAAAACAACACTCCTAAATAAGTTTGAACATTGTCAACAACAATGAAATATAATCATTCTTTGTCAATCGAGACAATCTTTGTATCCAACATGAGAATTAGTACATCTCTAAAAATAGTCGAACATGGTTCAACCAGTCTTAGTCAAACCAATTCGATTCAAAAAGAAATAGCTGCGTCAACAAGCAGATATCAGTTGAGTTCAGAAATCAATAACTTCAATTCCCCCCACCCAATGGATCAATAAGCAGTAGAAATAGTTCTCATTGAAAATTTTAGTCGACGGAAAATCCAGTTGAAACTGAGTTGAAGCTCCATTTGAATGGCATCTCAGGTTTATCCTTGGTCGACCAATTCCAGTAAATTATTAATAAGTAATATAAATGTTGCACGATTTTACAATCAATGATACACAACAATATGAAGTCCTCAAACATATGGCGAAATGATTCCATGATCATCCATCAAACGAACCACAATCTATCATACTAGTTGGCACTAGTCCACAATTATATCTTTCATTTCTCTTCTGAAAATATTTGAAATCATGATTGACATTCCTTTAATTTTTATGGTGAGGATGATGATAGGGAATGTTGGTCCTAAGGTCTACACCTAAATGCTAAAGGGAAAAGCTAGGCCACTTATCATTTTAGAATGATTGTTTATTTTAATTTTTGTTGGTTGGTTAGAGGGTTATTTTATTAAGACAAAAGGACAGTTGGGTTGGTAGAATGATAAGGATGAGGGTCCTCCTTGGCTGGTGGAACACTAATGATAGACTAGTGAAATAATATAAAACAAAGGGAAACAAAAGACTACTCGATGAATAAGCTGCTACAAGAAGTTCAATACTTAAAATAGCATTTCAATACATAAAACATGTATCAAAAACACAGTTACTCCCACAGGTTGCAAATAAAACAAATTTTCACAAAGCATTAGTTGTTTGGCAGGTTGTAGATCAATAAAAACAAGTTATACAATAGCTGAAAGGAAATGAAATGTACATTTCACAAATCAAAACTGTATTCAAGATAAGAATAAAAACACATGAACATTTGAACGAAACACTATCATCAAGAGTATGTTCACCAGGTAGAGAGATTTAATCCATGCATAGAATGGGACCAACCAGTTTGATGTATTTCTATTTGTTCCCAAAACATTTGATCCTCAAAACATTCAAAGAGCACCTATTTAACAGAGTTGCAGAGGTTTCCTTCCTTAGGGGACTGAGACCTAAATTTAGGTAACTATTCGTAAAAAAAATTAACTTCACTAAGACACTGGACTTAATAAACAAGAGTGGTTCTTATCACACACATAATACCACTCTTGTATCTAATCTAGGAAAATGCAAGAACTAATCAACTAAAAGCTACTACTGTCATTCATACAGAACTGATGCATGCATTGGAGGAACTGAGATGATAGAAAAATACTCGGAGTGGCAAAACAAAGTTCTCCGTTGAATTATGGCATGCCTGCGAGCTGGGGTCCACCAAAGACAATTGGTTGTATTTGCAAATATCTGCTTGAGGAAGAAGGTAGTCTTTTGAAGTGTTCTAGAACTAGGATGATATCCATATTCTTTGTTTGTGACAGAGATTTTTGTAGCTAAGAACACTTTATCTCAACTATAACTGACCCTTCTCCTCACTTTCACTATGATGACCCGGTCGTAAATAGGAAGACGTGGATGCGAGCATTCAATAGGAAGACATGATGCGTGAAGGTGGATGACATGGATGTAGATGAAGTGGAGGGGATATGGAGGCTATAGGAGTGAGTGGAAGAAAAATGGCGTGCGATGAGAGGGGTGGTATTGAGAGGAAATCCACCAGGATCCTAGAGGGGGAGGTAGGCATTAAGCGGATTAGTGAGGGGGGGGTCTAAAATATTTAGGACCCTACATATTAGGTAGGGTATGCGGTAACCACTTTCCTAGACCCCCCCCCAACTATTAAATTTAGAATTTTTGGGGTGGTTTGGGATGCGATAAGGACCGTTGATGTGGAGAGGTGGGCCACTTTCGATGGATATTAGCATGGGTGTTATTGGAGGACAAGTTTCAGGTAGTGAGAGGAGCAGGAGTAGTAAGTGTGATGAGTGGAGGTGATGTGGAGGTGATTCTATGAACTGATGTCATTTAAGCATGTGATTGTGGGAGCTTTTGAGGGAGGTTTTAGTCCACACCACCTTTCGGCCCACAATCCCCCACAAGCTGCCACGTACCCTTCCAACAATATTGTGGTTCCAATTGCGGGAACTCTCTATAAAATTAACATCCGAGACATTTACGTACCTACAATGAATTGTGGTCATCGATCTGATTACAATCTTTGATATGGGTGACATTTATCTACTGTAAGAATCAACGATGCTGGTTGATTCGAGATCGAACGGTCCAGATTCTCTTCAGAATTACGGGCTTTGGGAGTTTCAAATGTAAAGCATAAAAATATCCTAGAGGAAAATTTCCGAGGTGATTGATATTCCTCCACATGTCATTACTGAAGAACGGTCCAAATTCTCTTCAGAATTTTGGGCTTAAGGAGTTTCGAATGTGAAGTATCAAAATCTCCCAGAGGAAAATTGCCAAGGTGAATGATCTCCCTCCATGTGTCCTAACTAACTAACGGTCCAGATTCCCTTCGAAAATTCAAGCTTCGGTATTTTTGAGTAATTATTGATGTTAAACCCCACACAATGCTAGAACTTCGAATGGACAAGAGTCATTAATCTCATTGGCCTGATGGATCTCCACCATAAAAAATTAACTTGTCTATTCCCATAGTCTGAGCCTGAAATTGACCACCATGGATTATTGTGTTTGTCTGCAGACCTTTCCTGTGATCTCAATCAATGGTAAATGTGATGAAAAGCATTCTAAACCAAATATGACATGTATTTTATCCTTTCGGAAAAAAAAAAACATAAATGCACAAAGACTTAAACAACAAATAAGCGAATAAGAACCAAGTCACTCAAAAAATGGGAAACTGAGTTAACCAACCACAAGGTGAAAAAATTGATGAAGGCATAGGGAAAAGAGAGAGGAGAGGAAAGGGTGCAGACTTAGGTTACAACATTGGCTCCAAATGGGGATAGATCATCCCTATGAGGTGATAAGAACTATAGATCGGTGCCTTGATATTAAATAACTGCTCTTACCTTCCATCACTTACCTTTGTTTCCGTTTGTTAGCCCTTTGTATCTATTACTCTCCCTCAACCATGCATTTTATTGAAATAAAAACTGAAACTACACCCCAGTGCCTTGTTGGGCTATGGAGTCTTTTATTCACTCATAACTAAATCATCAAAAGAAACAATAAAAAAATAGTATATATGGTACATGAGGGACCTTCCCCCATCCTTAAACAAAATAGTGTTTTAGGAAGCACCCATTTACGAGGCCTCCAAATACCTTTGTATCGTCAAGATTGTGTAGGATAAATCTGTTGTTTTTAAGAACTTAAACCACCTTAAAAGGGACAAACCAAAGGTTTCCAAATTTACCATTCTTGGACTTGTCATCCCTTCGGGCATCCCACCTCAGGACCAGGTCACCTTCCTGAAAAATCCCCTTCTTAGTTTTCTTATCAAAGGCTGATTTGTTCTTTCTCTGGTATGGTTTTGTCCTCTACTCTAGTGCTTCTCTCTTTTATTGAAATTATATAATATGGAATATTATCCTTTGGATGTCATTGGGTTCCTCAATCTCCTCCTTCAATAATTTTAGGGCTGGTATACTAGGATGAGTGGGAAAAACAACATCTATGCCATAAAAAAGTTGGAATGGTGAGGTTCCCAGGGACTTATTAGTGTTGATTATGTTAGCCCATAAAGAATATTTGAGTTTAGAGTTCCATGATTTCTTGCTTTCAGTCAAAAACTTCTTAATGATCCTAATGAGAGTCTTGTTTAATGATTATGTGAGGCCATTTCCCTGAGGGTAATAGGGTGTGGAATGTGTCAAAGAAATTTTATGACTTCCACAGAAGTCAATCACGGATTTGGACTTGAACGTTTGGGTATTGTCTGTTACAAGCTTACTGGGGAAACCAAATCTGGAAAAATATTGGTTTCTAGGAATTTCATGATCACCTTGTCAGTGGTATTCTTGGTGGGCACAACCACAATAAATTTGGTGAAGTAGTTGGTGGCAGTGAGGATCCACTTTTGTTGTCCACTGGAGGATGGATTTATATCTCTGATGAAGTCTAACCCCAATTGCTGAAACAGACTACTGGCATTGATAGGTTTTAGGGGAAGTGATGGTAACTTATGTTTCCCTTCAAACATTTGGAATTCATTACAGGCTCTAATAGTGGAAAACACATGAAAGAAAAGAGTGCGCCAGTAGTATCCTTCCCTCAGGATCTTTAGAGATGTGGCCTTCCAATGCTGGTGCCCTTCACATATTCCTTTGTTCATTTCTGATGTGATCTTTTTGGCTTCATTTTAATCAAGGCACTTTAATAGGATGCCAGTAGGATCTCTCCAATACAAGATATGGTTTGAAATGTAAAACTTGATAGCTTTCAACTTGAGAGACCTTTCCTTTGTCTTCTTCACATATGGTGGACATTCAAAATTCTGTATAAAATAAATGATGTTCTTATAAAAAGGTGAAGAGGAGTATTTTTCAAATACTTGTAATCTATCTTGTCGAGGTTGTATGGTGGGTGTGTCTGATTGGGTGAAGATTTGATGCAATTATAGCACCTTACAATTTGATTATGATAGCGATTTGGCCATTCCTAGCCCCTTGATCATCTTGGTGGGATTTATGTGTAGGTCATATTCCAAAAGTTTGACAATCCATTTTCCTCTTTTTCCCTCACTGTCTGGCTGGACCAGAGTCTCTTTGACATTGTTTCTAGGAACAAAGGTTGTTATGTTAGAATATAGTACATAAAACCTAAAGTATTTGAGTGATTTGAACAGAGAGCATAAGCATGTTTCTCTAATATATCATACATCATCTCATCATCTCAGAGGGCTCTCCTAAAAAAGGCTATTGGTTTCTCATTCCCTTCTTCATTTTTCTTTAGCAGTAAAACAAGAATGGGTTCCTCTGAAGTAAAGGAGAAGATGAAGAAATCTTTGGTGTAGTTAGGGTTGGCCAATACAAGGGCCTCAAATAAAGCTTGATTTATTGTTTGGAAATATGATTTTTCCTCCAAGGACAATTGTATCACAACATATTTATTCAACATGTTTAGTAATAGGCTTTATAGTTTCAACAAAATTTGGCATGAAAAGTCTGAGGAAGTTTATATTACCAATAAAAGACTGGACAACCTTTTTTATTTCTGGGTATCTCAATCTATTGAATAACACAAAATCTCTTTGGATCAATTTTTATACCCCCTGCTGATATGATGTGGCCTAGGATCTTTCCTTATGGCATGGAAAAGTGAGACTTACTAGGGTTCAAAGATATTCCATATCTCCTGCATTTCTTGAAAACCCGCTCCAAGTGTTGCAAATGTTCATCATAAGACTTGGAGAAAATGGTGATTTCATCCAAGTATATAACCATAAATTTGTCTTTTTCCCCCCAAAAATATATGTCCATGGCCCTATGAAAAGTGGTCCCTGCATTCATCATCCCAAAGGGCATCTTGTCATATATGAATGTTTCCCATGGGGTGGTGAATGTTGTTTTTTCTTTATCCTCTTCATAGATTTATATTTGGTTATAACCAAAGTATCCATCCAACAAGGAAATTTTGTGTGCACCTACCACCCTTTCTAAAATATGATCCATCTTGGGGAAGGGATAATTGTCCTTCACAAAAAACATGTTGATATTTCTAAAGTCAACACACAAGCGTATATCACCACTTTTCTTCCTTACATGTACTAAGTTGGCCACCCAGCTTGAGTACCTCAATCATACAATAATCTTGGCATCCAACATTCTTTTCAGCTCTTTCTCAATTAAGGACATTAACATGGGATTAAATTGTCAAATATTTTGTTTGAATGGATTGGATCCAACCTTTATGGGGATCTTATGTTAGATGATGTCAGTGTCAAATGTATTCAAATATTCATAGGACCATGCAAAAGTATCAGCAAAATTTTTAATGAGACTGACATACCTATATTTTTGTTCTACAGCTAATGCTTTGGACATCTTGATGATCTTAGGATTCTCAGTGGTCCCAATATTGCAATCTATCACCTCTTCTTCTTGATTTTTCATGGTAGCCCCTTTGTGAACATCATTAATGTCAAACAACCTTTCCAATGGCACTAGTCCTCTGGAAATGCGGTTGGTTTTATGCTCCACATTATCATGACCAACCAACTGTCTTCGACAGATGGGATGCTTGTTGATCTTCCAATTCCTCATATTCACCTCCTTGTCTTTCTTGATCAATTGAGATATTGGAGAATTCATCAATGGTGTGTAGAAATCATCACTAAAGACTTGCCAGTGCTTTATGTTGTCTGGTATGGTTGTTTTGTGCCTGATTTCCACCTGATATTTAATATTTGGGCCAATGTGAGGCTTGCAATTATTGGCAGCCAAGGACAGAGAATATACCTTCTGATTTTGTTCTTTGGGAATGAAAGAAATGTTAAATGTTAGAAATAAATTATCAATCAGATCCCATACTGTGTTTCTGTATTTCTTGAGCCTCCATTGCTTAGCCTGATAGATGTTCCTTACTTGATTGATGACCAACTCAGAATCACCAAAAACTTCTACACAATCAATGGGCATGTCTTTGGCATCCCTCACTCCCAACACCAGAGCTTCATATTCATCTATATTATTAGTAGTTTCAAACTCCAGATTATAACAGAGGGTTATTACTTCTTCTGAAGGGTAAATGAGGACAATACCTGCACCCAATCCTTGTTTTGATGAAGAACCATCGAAATACATATTCCATGTTTTTTTTTGTTGACCTGTTAGTGGTTGATCTTTGCATTGGCTAATTGATATTTCAAGTTCATCATCATTTAAGTGTAATATAGATGAGCCAATCGCATCCTCGACAACATAAATTGGGTGATTTATTGGGTTTTGATGGTCACTGACAATGTAGGATAACCTTACATCTATGTATAGCCTCCTATGTTCACCTCCAAACACATGAATGATGGCACAAATGAGTTCCATTTGTAATCATCCTCCAACCTTATTATCCCATGTTCTAGGTAAACGCATGCCAAACTTTGGGGGAATATATTCTACAACAATGTCCATCACTACACTCTTCATGGGTAATTTCTCTAGAAAAACCACCATATCCTTTATCAATCCCAGACATTTTACTTTCTTAGAATCAAAAGAGTACAGGTCTTGGTAAGGCTTGGTAATCTCCAGACCTAATTCTTCTATAACAACTTTGGGCATGACATTGTGAGAGGCTCCTGAGTCCATAAGGAAGTTATGAAGGATCTTATCATAGACATTCAAAGATATATAGAAAGGAGGGGAAGCATCGGATCCATCCTCAATGTGTGTACCTACAGTAATGGTTGGATTTTCATCCTATAGACTAATGACATCGGAAGATACACTAGAAGGAGTTGGCTGCAGAACTTTCATGATGTATTTTTTGAAAGGTTCATTTTTTAACAATTATGTCAGAGGCACAGGGATATTGATCTTTCTTAGCTCATGTTCTAGGTTGAAAGAGGTTGGTGTCCTATCAGATTATTTTATTTCAGGGACTGCAAGTTTTGATAGAGGAAGTTGTTGCGTTTTAGATGATATACCTTCATTTGGACTTGGCTTGGGGGGAGCTTAAACTTGTTTGTTTTTATCAAAGGTAGTGGCCTTGGAAGCTCCTTCTCTCATCCTAAAATCACATTTCTTCTTGGGTTGGCTTTGAATAACTCCCTCTTCCTTTATTTGATCATCAAATGGATTTGACAGTTGTGCTACCTCATATTCTAGTTGTGTTAAATGGCTAGTATAATAATCTATTTCATTGAAAAGAAAAATAGTATCAAACACAACATCATTGTTTGCATCCATCTCCTCAATCTAATTTTTTTGGAAAGGAGGTACTACGCTTTGATCATAAACATTTATTCTTTCTCTCTGCATTATGGGAGGGGCATCATTAGGACTCCTGAACTAATTTTGATTTCTATTTCCACCCCCTTGAAAAGTTTTGTTGGGTTGTTTGGAGAAGTGAGATCCTTAAAATTCTTGGTCATTTCCTTAAGTTTTGGATCAGATGTGGCTGAGTTAGAGGAGGTAGGGGGATCCTCTCTCTGTTTTTTCTTCTCTTTATCAAATCTAGTCTTTAGTCTTTCTAATTCCAAAATATTAGATTCATATTCAATGGTTGCTTCCTACATGGACAACAACATGGTTGATCTTGTCTCTCTCAGGAGGAGGGAGAACTCTGCATCAAATGCATTGGTAGAGGATTCAGTTGGTTTGATCTCATGTAGGATTCTACCATATATCTTATTGAATCTCTTGGTGAAATCTGAAATAGATTCACCATTCTTTCTCTTTAGGGCCCGAAACTTAGTGATGTAGTACAGATAAGATCTCATATCTCCCCATTTATTTATGAAAGTTTCATCCGGTGCCTCAATATCTACAATGGAGGTTGGGGGAAGACCTCTAAACCATTTTCTTACTACCCCATCTAGACTCTGTACAAACAACCTCATCCACACATATGCATAATCAATGTTAAAGTTGTCTGCAAAGCTATAAAAGGTTACCACATGTTCCTCAACAATTACTTCTCCTTCCCCATTATGTCCTCATAAATATTTCATGTAATCTGTGGTTGGGAAGGCATGAAAGGCTACAGGAAAAACTAGGGGTGCATATTTTCCAACAATTATGGAATCCATCCTGTTAACGACCATGGCTTGAATAAAAGGGATCTGCAAATTTATGGGAGATAGAGGGGTGGATGCAGGACTGGATGTTGAAGTGGAATCATGAGTTGAAAATTTCTGAATACCTTTGGAATTATGATTCTCATGGCTATCAAATTCAAGATGCTTATGATTTTGATTAGACATAGGCTCTTTGTGTGCAGCTTTACCCTTGAGGGGGGAAGTATACCTCTGAGATACAGTGGATTTTCTTAGTTTCCTTTCTATCTCAGAGACTATTGTGTTATTCTAAGGATTAGAATGACCTTTATTTTCTTTGTTGTTTTCAGATTTGGATCTGTTGAATACCTTTCTGGGCGCCAATATTTCCTATTTAGATTTTACTCAGTGAAGTCACTAGGTGAAATATGGTAGTCTGTCTGTGTATGATCTTTGTTCACCATCAAAGGTCAGAGATGATCAATTATCATTCTCCCAAGGAAATATATTTCATTACTATGTTCCCCAGCAACGACACCAAAAGATGTTGTTCCTAAGGTCTGCACTTGATTTCTAAAGGGAAAAGCCATGGCACCTATCAATTTAGAATGATTGTTTATTTTAATTTTTGTTTATTGGTCATAGGGTTATTCTATCAAGACAAAAAAACTATTGGGTTGACAGAATGATAAGAATGAGGGTCCTCCTTGGTTGGTGGCACATTAATGATAGACCTGTGAAATAGTAGAAAACAAAGGGAAACAATAGAATACTCAATGAATAAGTTGCTTTAAGAAGTTCAATACTTAAAATATCATTTCAAGACATTAAACATATATCAAAAACACAATTATTGTTAAGGTCCTAACCCGCACATAGGTAGATCAATGTATTCATATGTAATAAAGGTCAATATTAATAAGGCCTTTCAATAAAATATAATAAGATGGATGTAAGAAGACCTAATAGAAGCTTCTTCTTCTAGAAGGATATTCCTCTAGATGCTTCTCTTAATAGACATATTTAGTATAAATAAGGGTCGAGGGTATGAAAACCCTAGCTTGGAGATTATTGTATCAGAGCGTTGCTCGACTGGAGGTTTCCCCCTCGAAGAGGCCTGTGAACATTGTGTTGGATTACTGAGAGGGGGCTTGAATCGGTGATAACATAATTATAATCCTTTTTCTTCAAATGTTATATCAATGTAGAATTATTATCCAATAATGAGCAGTAATAAATAAACAATCACACACATGCACAGTACACCAGTGTTTTACGTGGAAACCCAAATCGGGAGAAAAC
>ML789578.1:189156-219855 GCA_009831015.1 Picea engelmannii
TATTTACTTCTTATCAACCATGAAAAAACAATAATGAGTCATATTTACATCAAACACTATTGGGTCCATTACCCAAAACTTTGTGCTACGGGTCTTTCTTCAAGGGTTGACATCAATGACAACCAACCTTAATCAACACATTGCTTTCTGAATCAAAGTGCTATTTCAGTTGTTGTTCTCATATTATTTATGTGTTATTGTGGAGATTATGTTGGTTATATTACTGTTATTCTGGCATTTCTAGCATTTTATTTCTATTCTGCGTATTTATTATATCTGGTATCTTGCAAGTGGTATCAGAGCACTTTCCTTGGTAGAAATTGTGGGTATTTTTTTTCCATGGTAGAGACGTATTCTAACGTATTTAAGCCACAAAGATCTATCATTACGCACATAAACCTGTGGTTGAGGGATTCATACATGCATGAAATACAAGTGGTTCTTAAGCGCACATCTGTTGGCCACCCTTGTAACCCCTGTTGGTACCCCTTCGAGTGGTAGTGCATCAGAAAACACCTGTGTACAGATCAGCCTAGATTTCCTGAAGCCCTCTTTAGATAAACCTATCGTCCGCCAAACTGCTATAGTGTCACCAAGAACAACACTCGGGAAGATACTCTCTAGTACCTACGTAGTCGGGTAGTACAACTAAGGGTACGGTCTATCCTCCTTAGTTAGTGCCCTGAGATATTGGGTCGAGTACTACTGTTGGACCCCGCACGTATATCAGAGAGATATAGCATAGGGAAAACCCTTGTCTGTAGAACCCTTGAATACCTAACCCTTGGGGAACATAAACATAAACATAAACAAATTAAACCAGCGAGATCCCCAATGGATGAGGACAACCGGGATGATAGTCATGATGTTGATCCTCTAGAAATTTTTTCACCATTATTTGAGACCTATTCCATTAGATTCATCTCTTCTCCCTTATCACATTCATTCATATCATTTTTCTGCAAAAATTTCTAACCCTGCCCGCTCCCTTTTCAATTCACCCATCCTCATGGCCCATACCCATAGCCAAGAACTGGAATCTCGCTTCAACACCTTGCAATCTAGTTTCCTCGAGACCCAAAAAGAAGTGCAACAACTCAGTGCTACTATTGCCTCCCATGATACATCCATCAATACCACCATAAATGCATCCGTGCAGTCCACAATGGCGGAAGTCAAACACGAACTGACCACCCAGCTTGAATATGTCTTTGCATCACTCTGCACCAAACTCAAGATCCCTACTGATGAACCTTTTAATGACACACATACAAATATTGAAGGTGAAACCTCTTCCCAGTCCCATACCTTTCATCCCCATCACTTTCAACGGGACATACGCCTTCCGCGGGTGGATGTAACCAAATTTGATGGCTTGGAACCCACTGGTTGGGTCACCCAAATGGAACATTATTTCTCTCTCTACAACATTACAGATGACTTGGCCAAACTCTGGTATGGTGTTCTCCATATAGATCAAGAATGCTGGAAATGGTGGCAATGGAGAAAAACTTCCCGTCAAGGGTATATTGCTTGGACCCAATTTGTGACTGAGCTTTATGAACACTTTAACACTGACACCAACCATTTGGGTTTTTTGACAAAATTGAAGCAATCAGGAATAATAGAAGACTTCATAGTTACATTTGAGCACCTGGCTTTTCGAGCAGAGGGCATGACTGATGCTTTCTTTCGATAGTGTTTTATCAGTGGCCTCAAGGAGGAGATTCAGGCCCATGTCCTCATGGCTCGACCTACGACTTGGGTGGAGGCTAATAAAAAATCTAAAGAAGAGAAAAACAATGTTTCCTCTCAAAACCATATTCCTTCCTTTATCCCTCGCCCTAAACCAATAAACCCCACTACTCCCTCCACCCCATTAAAGATCCAAAAATTGACCAGGGATGAAATGGTTGAATGCCAACTCAAAGGCCTCTATTATAATTGTGATGACAAATATTTCCCGGGCCACAAATGTAAGTAACAAAATATTTTTATGGCCATCTCTGAGAATATTTTGGAAGAGGATGTTGACACTCCCCTTGTGCCCGAGTCACCAGAAATCACTGACACAAACCCTCCCTCTGACCCTCCCAAAGTGGAACCGATCATTTCCCTCAATGCTCTCACCAGCTTCTCTGCCCCCCAAACCCTTAAGTTAATCGGTTACATCAAGCACCAAAAGCTCATCATTTTGGTTGATAGTGGTAGCACCCAAAAGTTTATTCATCGCCGCATTTCCCAAGAAACCCATTGCTACATCCATGCTGTCAACAATTTACAAATCATGATTGCCAATGGTAGTTCTATGAAATGTGGCGGGCATTGTGAAAATTTGCGTCTCCAAATCGGTGACTACCACCTAAAATCCCATATGTTTGCTATTGACATGGGCGGTTGCGACATTGTTTTGGGTGCAGACTGGCTAAGGACTTTGGGTCCCATTCTCATGGATTTTCAGACCTTAACCATGCAATTCGACCAAGGAGACCACCAATATAAATTCCAAGGCATCATTGTTGGTTCACCTGAGGTCATCAGTTCTCATTGCATGGAAAAACTGCTCAAAAAAGGTCATTCTAGTGTCATTGCCTAACTCCATGCCATACAAGCCACAGAGACACCCCCAATACCCCAAGACCTCTAAGCCCTCCTTTCTAAACATCAAACGGTATTTTCCACTCCCCAAAGACTCCCTCCTTCCTGCGGTGTCCATGATCATTCCATTCCCCTTGTCCCAAGAAGCCTTCCCCCCAATATCCGTCCATATCGCCACCCCTTTTCACAAAAAAATGAAATTGAGAAAATGCTCCAGGAACTCCTTACTGCAGGCATCATCCATACTAGTATGAGCCCTTACTCGTCTCTGGTTTTCATGGTACTGAAGAAAGTAGGTTCTTGGAGAATGTGTCCTGACTTCTGTGCTCTCAACAAACTGACCATCAAAGACAAATTTCCCATTCCTGTCATTGATGACCTCCTGGATGAATTGAGTGGCACCCAATTCTTTACCAAAATTGATCTTCGCTCGGGCTATCACCAGATACATATGAAAGAGTTCGACATCCCCAAGACCGCCTTTCGCACTCATGAGGGCCACTATGAGTTTTTGGTCATGCCCTTTGGCTTGTGTAACACCCCCTCCACCTTCTAGAGCCTCATGAACCATGTCTTCCACCCTTTTCTTCGTCATTTTGTCTTAGTTTTCTTTGATGATATCCTCATCTATAGAAAAACCTGGTCAGACCACCTTACTCATGTGGATCAAGTTATCCGCCTACTCTCTCAGCACCAACTTTTCCTGAAACAATCCAAATGCTCTTTTGGTGCCTCAGAAGTAGAATACTTGGGTCATCTAGTGGGAAAGGATGGAGTCAGGGTGGACCCAAAAAAGATTGAAGCTATGCAAGACTAGCTGCACCCAAAGACTCTCAAAATATTGTGTGGATTTTTGGGCCTAACAGGATATTATCGCAAGTTTGTTAATAACTACGGAAAGATTGCAGCACCTCCCATGACTCTCCTCAAAAATAACTCTTTCACTTGGACTCCAGCAGCTGCTCAAGCTTTTCAAACCTTGAAGATGACCATGTGCACCACTCTGGTTTTGGCCCTTCCCAATTTCACAAAGACCTCTGTGTTGGAATGTGACACCTCAGGGAAAGGAATCGACATTGTCCTTATGAAAGAGGGTCGACCTTTTGCCTTCACCAGCAAGCAACTGTATGAAAGGAATCTGGGCAAACCCATTTATGAAAAATAAATGTTGGTGATTCTACATGTAATTGAGTTGTGGCATCCTTATCTCTTGGGGAAACACTTCCAAATTAAGATTGACCATCAAAGCCTCAAGTACTTTCTGGAACAATGCATTTCCTCCCAGGAGCAACAAAAATGGGTGACTAAGCTCTTTGGATATGATTATGAGATCATTTACAAGAAGGGAAAAGACAATGTAATGGTGGATGCACTGTCCCGGAAATATGAAGACAAAGGATCCCTTTCTTCTCTTTCCTTCATTGTACCCAATTGGCTCCAAGTTGTGCACCAGGAATGGCTTCAAGATCCCAAAAGTTCACATCTGATCCAACAAATGTAGAACAAGGCTATGGCTCCCCCAGGGTACTCCTGGCTCTAGGATGAGCTTCGATACAAAGGCCGCTTGTATTAAGTAAACAATCCAAGCTCAAATCCACGATACTTTCTGAGCTTCATGCTACACCCACAGAGGGGCACTCAGGGTTCACCAAAACATATGACCAGGTCAAACGTTCCTTTTTCTGGGATGGTATGAAACAGGAAATCCGTAAGTTTGTCGCTGAATGTGAGGTGTGTAAATGCAACAAGGGAGAAATAGTCAAATCTCCAGGCACCCTCCAACTGCTTCTGATTCCCCCTGCTATTTGGAAGGATGTCTCTATGGACTTTATTATAGGCTTACCCAAATCGGGGAATAAATCAGTCATAATGGTGGTGGTGGATCGCCTTTCCAAGTATGCTCATTTTTGTTCTCTTCACCATGAATTTACTACATCCACGGTGGCTCAAATTTTCATGGACCAAGTCTTCAAGCTTCATGGCATGCTGCACTCTATTGTTTTTTATCGTGACCCAACTTTCACAAGAAATTTTTGGCAAGAACTGTTTAAGCTACAAGGCAGACAATTGCATCTCAACTCAGCTTATCATCCCCAGATGGATGGTCAAACGGAAGTTGTCAACAAGTGTTTGGAAACATATTTGAGGTTCTTTGCCTCTGAAAAACAACACTAGTGGGCTCAATGGTTACCCCTATCCAAATGGTGGTACAACACTACATACCATACATCCACTCGCATGACTCCTTTTGAAGCGGTATATGGATAGAAGAAACCTTCATTTCTCTAATACTTACCGGGTACCTCGAAGGTCCAGGTTGTTGACCAAACACTTACAGTCCGAGAGGATATCCTTCGTACCCTTAAAGAGAACTTGGTCATGGCACATAATCGAATGAAGCAACAAGCAGATCAAGGTCACTCCAAACGTCAATTTCCAAAAGGGGATTAGGTGTTTCTGAGACTGCAACCATATAAGCAAACTTCCCTCAAGGCCGAGCATTGTCAAAAGCTAGAACCCATATTTTATGTCCCTTACATAGTTCTCAAGCGTGTGGGACAAGTCGCATATCAATTATCTTTGTCTAGTCAGTCAAAGCTACATCCTGTTTTTCATGTTTCATGCTTGAAGAAGGTGATTGGAACCAGGTGAAAAATTCAAACAAACCTTCCAGAGTTAGCTGAAGAAGGATCCATTTGGCTACATCCAGAAGAAGTTTTGGACCAGCGTGAGCGTCACCTGCATTAGAGAACCATCAAGGAAGTGCTAGTACAGTGGAAATATATGACTCCAACAGATGCCACTTGGGAACCAGCTACCATTCTACAACAGTTTACACATCTCAAGCCTTGAGGACAAGGTTGTTTTTAAGGGGGCAGACATGTTAAGGTCCTAACCCGCACATAGGTAGATCAATGTATTCATATGTAATAAAGGTCAATATTAGTAAGGCCTTTCAATAAAATAGAATAAGGTGGATGTAAGAAGACCTAATAGAAGCTTCCGCTTCTAGAAGGATCTTCCTCTAGATGCTTCTATTAATAGACATATTTAGTATAAATAAGGGTTGAGGGTATGAAAACCCTAGCTTGGAGATTATTGTATGAGAGCGTTGCTCGACTAGAGGTTTCCCCCTCGAAGAGGCCTGTGAACATTGCTTTCTGAATCAAAGTGTTATTTCAATTGTTGTTCTCATATTATTTCTATGTTATTATGGAGATTATGTTGGTTATACTACTGTTATTCTGCCATTTCTAGCATTTTATTTTTTTTCTGCATATTTATTATATCTGGTATCTTGCAATTACTCACACAGGTTGCAAATAAAACAAATTTTCACTAAAGCATTATCTATTTGACAAGTTGCACATTAGTGAAAACAAGTTATACAATAGCTAAAAGGAAATGAAATGTATCTTGCACAAATAAAAAACTGTATTCAAGACAAGAATTAAACCACATGAAGATTTGAACAAAACACTATATTCACGAGTATGTTTACTAGGTAGAGATATTTAATCCATGCATAGAATGGGTCCAATCAGTTTGATGTATTTCTATTCTTTCCCAAAAATTCCGACCCTCAAAACATTCAAAGACACCCTATTTAACAGAGTTGCATAGGTTCTCGTCCTTAGGGGATTGAGACCAAAATTTAGGTAACCATTTGTAAAACAAATTAACTTCACTAAGACACTGGACTTAATCATCAAGAGTTGTTCTTATCACACATAGAAGACCACTCTTGTATCTTATCTAGAAAAATGTAGGAACGAATCAACTAAAAACTACTACTGTCTCTGATACAAAATTGATGCATGAGTTGGAGGAACTGAGAGACAAAAAAAGACTCGGAGTGGAAGAATAGAGTTTTTCATTGAACGATGGCATGCCTACAAGTTGGGGGCCACTAGAGACAACTAGTTGTATTGGCATATATCCTTTTAAGAAAGAAGGTAGTCTTATGAATTGTTTTGGAACTAGTTGCGTCGAACTGGGACGATATCCATGTTCTTTGTATGTGACAAATATTTCGGCAGCTAAGCACACTTTATCTCCACTGTAACTAAACCTTCTCCTCGCTTTCACTATGATGAACTGGGTGTAAGCAGGAAGACGTGGAGGCGAGCGTCCAATAGGAAGACATGACACGTGAAGGCGGATGATGTGGATGCAGATGAACTAGAGGGGATATGGAGGTGATAGACATGAGTGGAAGACAAATGGCATGTGGTGAGAATGGAAGTACTGAGAGGTAATTCGACAGGATCTTGGACCCCCCCCCCCACCACTATTAANGGGGGGGGGGGTATTTGGGATGCGATAGGGACCGTTGATCTGGAGAGGTGGGACACTACTCATGGAGATTAGCATGGGTGTTATGGAGGACAAGTGTCGGGTGGTGAGAGGAGTGAGAGTAGAGAGTGGAATGAGTGCAAGTGATGTGGAGGTGAAGCGCTAA
The DNA here is from genome assembly GCA_009831015.1 of Picea engelmannii. Lineage (NCBI taxonomy): Eukaryota > Viridiplantae > Streptophyta > Pinopsida > Pinales > Pinaceae > Picea > Picea engelmannii. The sequence continues at coordinate 196,217 of ML789578.1, forward strand.
CCTGATGTCATTTAAGAACGTGATTGTGGGAGTTTTTGAGGGTGGTTTGGGTCCACACTGCCTTTGGGCATGAAATTTTCCACAAGATGCCATGTACCCTTCCAACAATATCGTGGTTCCAATTATGGGATTTCTCTAGAAAAATAACGTCTAGGTAGTTTACGTCCCCGCAATGAATTATGGTCATCGATCTGATGACAATATGTGATCTAGGTGACATTTACCTTCTGCAAGGATCAACGATGTTCGTTGATTCGAGATCGAACCGTTCAGATTCTCTTCGGAATTCTGGGCTTCAGGAGTTTCAAATGTGAAGCATGAAAATCTCCCAGAGGAAAATCGTTGAGGTGAATGATCTGCCTCCACGTGTCATGACCAACGAATGGTCCAGACTCTCTTCAGAATTTTGGGCTTTAGGAGTTTTGAATGTGAAGCATGAAAATCTCCCAAAGGAAAATCATTGAGGTGAATGATCTACCTCCATGTGTCCTAATCGACGAATGGTCCAAATTCCCTTCAGAAATTCAGACTTCAGGAGTTTCGAGTAATTCTTGATTTTAAACCCCGTGTGATTCTGAAACCCCGAATGGACGAGAGTTGTTCATCTGATTGGCTTGATGGATCTCCACCATCGAAAATCAACATGTATTTTCCCATAATCTGAGCTTAAAATTGACCGCCCTAGATTGTTGTGTTTGCCTATGGGACTTTCCTGTGCATACAAAAAGACTTGGTCGACCTGTTGTTAGCTCAATCAATGGTAAACATGATGACAATCATTCCGAGCCAAATATGACATGTATTTTATCCTTTCAGGAAAAACAGAAACAAAAATGTGTAAATACTTAAACATAAAAGAAGAGAATAAGAACCAAGTCACTAAAAAAATGGGAAACTGACTTAACCAATCAGAAGGTGAAAAAAATTGAAGAAGGCATAGGGAAAAGAGAGAGTAGAGGTAGGGGTGCATACCTAGGTTACAACAGGGAATATATCTTTTTGTTGGATAATCAGAGGAAGTAGGATTAGGGTCAGGTAAACTTACAGGAGTAGAACAACTCGACATATCAACAACAATGTGATTTTTAACAACATGCTCAAACTATTTCATGTGTGAAACATGCAACTCATCAAACTCCTCAATGAAATCAACAGTTGGTTGTTCTTCTAGAAAACTAGTCTGAACTGCACCTGCAACAAATAATAACTCCTTAGTTGTAGAAAGGTTAGGTATAGGTATGGAGGAAACAAAAACACCATATAGAAGACATTTTCTTGCTGAGTTCATCTCATGTGTAATAGGAACAACAATACCATGTCCAATCTTTCCAATTCCTCCTCTGGTATAGCCCATCTTGCTTAGAAGTCAAGACCCAAAACCTGTAGTGTTTTTTTCAAAGTGAGTTGTGGGATACCACCTTGGTGGAAAAGATCTTCTAAATATGTCCTTGTTGTCTTTGGAAGGAATCCCAATTTTCTACAGAGCATCATTTTCTTTCTTCCTATTGTATTCATTGTTGATGGATCTTTTGAGTACAATAGCATATATTTTATATTTTTCTTCATTTAATTTATTTGTTGGCTTTGTAGATTTTGAATATTATTTGGTGGTTATCTAACTCTTACAATCGCTAAAACCATTCTTAATCTATATAAATATTTGACAATTGATGACATCATCTAGTTTCTTAGGGACCTTTTAAAACTTCAATATTCTATTCAACTTAATAGTTGTTTTCTCTAGTTCCTTTCTTAACGAAATAATTTTAGATTGTAGTTTTATGTGGTTTTCTTCATTTTCCTTCAGTTGGGTTCTCACCACTTCTTCTATATGTAATACCCCTATTTCAACCAATATGTAAATATATTTCAACTATATGATTTATGGGTTAAGACTTAAAAGCATTATCCATGATACCACTAGGCGAATGAGAGGAGGTTCTATTAAGATAAAGGACCCCAAGCCTCCTTTCTAAAATACTATTTTGGAAATATTCATATTATTTCCCTTAGCATTGATTTCAAGGAAAATAAGTTAATGAGGGAGGAGTTGTGGTTTTGAAAACCAACCACCCTCAATGAATATAAGTATCGAGGGCCGAATGAAGTGACAGAAAAAATTTCAGCTAAAGGAGAATAGGAATGATCACCATGAGTCCCCATGATTGACTCATGAATTTGTTTTGACAGAAGGGGAGAAGGAAATGTTGAGAACCTTGATAAGAAGTTTCATGTGCATGTGAATGCATGAGGGAAAAGGTGGAAGAATGTATAAGATATTAAGAGACAAGGATCTCGGGTTTGAAGAAAATAAATTTGAGAAGGTGAAAGACACGAAAGGGGGAGAGAGCCATGAAAAATATGATATTTTGGAACAAATGAGCTCTGGGATTCGGGTCCAAGAAAAATACCTATAATAAGAGGAAGGTTATGAGGGAAACAACAATGGAAAAATCAATGAGGCATGGTTTTATTGGCTGACCTAAAAACAACTTGTGATCCCAACCTAAGAGAGGAAGACCATGAGCTTGATGTTGTGAGGGCATCTAATAAACCTTGATGAGGCTTGATCTAGGTGGGGGAGGACATCTATACCCATAGTAGTTTGAAGGAGAGTGGCCTTCACTTACCCATTTTTCTGAGAACCTGAGTGAAACAGTCCTGGTGATATCATGTCCTAGCACGAGGCTATCTTTCTACTGACGTTATTAAGAAATCATAGCCTATGGTTGGGTGGAAAGGAATACACCCAAATTCAGTTGGTTGGTTAACTTATTAACTAAACACATAAGTACTCATATGATATGTTCAACTAAATTGAATTGAATGGCTATTTCCTATACATGCATTTGTAGACATGTAAGACTGTTAATTAATGGAATGTATGCTTGATTATTTGACAAGTATGTGTACTGAGAATTTGTGAAATTTGTGATAATTGTGTGTGTGACTTACCCTTTGAATAGATTAACCCATTAGTTGACATTGGAGGATAAAAATACTCTATGTTTATCCATTGGATATAATTATCTGTATATGTGATAGAATATGAAAGAACACTGACAAGAGGGTGTCTACATCCCCTTATGTGTTAGTATTGTAATTGTTTTAATGAGTCTCTTAAGAAAAGGGAATCATATCTACAAGTATAGGAAAAATGAATGTAATTGCAGACCAATGTATAGAAGCTCCATAAAATTTGGATAAAACCTTGTGTTGTTCCCTCTCCTGGATGCAGATGGTTTGTGAGACATCAAATTCTCATTTGAGTGTCAAAATAGAAACATTTTTACTTGCTCGAAGGTATGTCCATATCCATGGAAAAAAATAATGGATCCCCATGTATTTTACCCAAAAAATATCATAGTCCTTGGAAATTCAAAACATGGATCATGATTTATGTATAAATGTTAGGGTGACATCATGAGACTTAGTGGCCATAGGATCTACTAAGAGGATAAATAGTAGTGGTATATTTTTAATCAGGAGAGTTGAAGTGGGAGGTCAAGACTTATATTATAGGTCTACCAGATACCATATCCCCAGAAAAAACTTAATTCCTATACCTTGTGAACTCTCGATATTCAACACCTGGTAGGATAGAACTCCAACCCCTAGTCCCATACCTTTATTGTATACAAGCCGAGGAGAGAGAGATGAACAAATTCATGGTGACATGTTGTTCCAGCCTCAAAGATAGATTTTCAAGGGGTTGACACTTAAAATTATTTGGTTGGTTGATAGATCGAGATCCACCCATTATCTCGGACTATCGAGAATTTACCCCAAGTCTATATCCATTATCAAGACCTCGATAATATGGTAGGAAAACAGGTCAATGGAGGCACAATTTTGGATGATGGCAGAGATCTCTAAGATCAGGGATTAGACAATCAAAGGTGACTATCATTGGTTTCAATGACCATGGGGTGTGTGCCTCGATCGACTAGTACCTTGGTGGCCTAGTACCTTGATGGGACATGGTTCCCATGTGGGGTTACAAATGCCCTTTGTTTCAAATGAGAAAGCTGATGTCATGATGATGGGTAGTGTTGTGCAACAACTATTTGTCCGATAATAACACATGTCAATAGTTGAACTAATGACAGGTGACAAGGATTTCACATAGGAAAAAAATGTAGCTAGGGCTGCTACATGGTGGAGGTTGATTCGTTAAAGGGTTGAGGATGGGCCTTGCTAGGTCCTTTGAACATATGCCTTAAAATTTTAGCCACCATATCCAAGGAGGTGATGGATATTAACCATATATATTGCAATCAATATGAGGAGGGAGTATCAGACCCTTTGTATAATTCTTGTGACATGTGTGAGTCATCCTCGATGGTCGGTGGGTCAGTGGGGTACAGTTTCAGCCCAGGAAAGGTCCAAGGAGACAACGATATTGGAAGATCGGGAGGCCTAAGAAAAAAATATCTATGTGTAAATGTGTTGAACCTGCATAGAAAATATCTAGCTATCAAATGACATACATAGTTTGGAGAGAAAATATGAGAAAAGAGAAACAAGAGAGAAAGAATGGAAGAATTATCATTAATCGAATGAATGAATGATAATTTACACATGATATAATATGTATAAATAAACTAATGATCACTGAAGGAGAATAGAATGCACCATATTGGTGGTATAGAGTGATCTGGAAGCACACCAATAGTTACAGGAGTAAATTTCCACCTAGCCTAGTCTCTCAAGCAGTTACGGGAGTTAAGTGCCACCTAGTCTGAGTTAACTAGTCTCTCAGTATTCAATTAACTTACTAAAAAGAAGTGAAGTGAGGAGGATATCAGGGAATCATGAGTAATGATCTAGTCTAGTGATGATCCCAAGGGAAATGTGCATTAGGTGGTGATGATACCAATGTTGCATGGTCATGAAACCAATGTGGCATCTAGACTGCGCTCAACTGATCAAACTAAAGTATGAATTGAACATAATATTCTCCTAAAGTGTAGGAAAAGGAATATTCTCCCTAAACTATAGGAGACTGAATAATTACAAATAAATATAGGAAAAACCTTATGAAAAATAAAGCATAGGTGTGTGTGAAGTATCTCCAACACCCCCCTGAACATCACTATGGTGAAAATAAACGATGGGTCCTGGCAATGAGGCCATGTTAGGTACCCAAATACAAAAGATACACTGAAATAAATGAGGATAGAGGGAAAAACTAATGGGAACCCCCCCCCCNAAAACACAATGTATGTAAAAAAAAGAACTAACAATTGTTCGGAAACCGTGTCCTTCACTCCAAGATGATTGTGTAGAGAATGGAAGTTCTTCTTAGTGAAGGTCTTGGTGAAGATGTCTACAGTCTCTTTTGGTGAAGGAAAGGAATGTAGGTTGATGATCCCCTCATGTAATAAGTCCCAAATGTAGTTCATGTGGATGTAGATGTGCTTATTCCACTACCTCTGAACTAGATCTCTATAGAACTTCAGAGTTCTCTAGTTGTCACACCAGATGAAAATTAGTCGATGAAACTGAATGCTCAACTCAGCGAGAAAATGTTTTATCCACATATCTTGAATGGTTATGTTAAATACCCCTCTATACTCTGCCTCAGTTGAAGATAGATAAATATCAACCTGCTTCTTGATTGACCAATAAATTGGCCCAAAACCAAGAATGAGTGAGTAACCAAATGTGGACTTGTGATCAATGCTATCACCATGCCAGACATAATCAGTGAACCTAATGAGGTATAATGTATATTTTGATTCATAGTGAATCCAAAAGGTTATGGTTCCCTATACGTATCGAAGGATACACTTTGCAACCTTCCAATGTAGCTCATGTGGCTCCTGCATGAACCTAGAGACTGCTCCAACTACATAGGATAGGTCTAGTATAAAGTTTGTTAGATACAACAAGATATACACTAGTTGTTTGTATAGTGTGATGTCAACCAATGCAGTGTCCCCACCATCCTCAAGTATGACTCCTGATAGGAAAGGACTTGGGGAAGACTTGCAATATGTCGTGTAAAATCTATCAAAGAGATCCTGTGCATACTAGGCCTAAGATAGTTTGATGCCTAATGCATCATGTCTGATCTCGAGTCCAAGGAAAAAATGTAGTAGACCCATGTCAGTAATCAAGAACCTATCGTGCAGAATCCTCTTGACTGGAGAAATCGATGAATTTGAGCAATCGAGGATCAACAAATCATCAACATACAAAACTAAGAGTAGAAGTGAATTAACCATCCTAAGCATGTAAACATTCATGTCTAAATTACAATGTACAAAGTTTTGTTACAACAGGTAGAATTCCATCTTGGCATACCATGCCCTCATGGCATGCTTAAGGCCATAAAGAGACTTCTTTTGTCGACAGAACAAATATGAATCATGAAAAAATCCTTGGGGTTTCTCCATATAGATATCCTAAGAGAGATCGTCATGAAAAAATCCATTCTTCATGTACATATGATGGAATTCCCATCCCTTGGCTATTGCAATGGAAATATCTAAACATATGGAATCCATCTTCACTACTAGAGCGAAGGTCTCATCATAGACTGTTATGGGGAAAATCACTCTATCGTATCAGGTAAACCAAAACATACAAAATGACTGCATAAATAAACTCTAATCCCAAGTATGTTATATAAATGAAAATGCTAACAAGAAAAGATAAATATTCTACCTCGTTCGGACGTTCTATGAATACCATTGTTGAGCATGCAACTCAAATCTTTATAGCTACAACTTGTCCTCATCAACCAAGATATGAAATCATATGGTGATAATATATAATGTTAACACATACAATAGCATAATCCATTAACATTCATAACAAATACACCCATGGACTAATACTTCAGATATCTACGAGATATAAATTGGACAAGAAAACAATATTTCTATTAAAAAGTGATCAACAAAAGTGTTTAAGTGACAAACTTTCATGTCAACACACTCAAAACTGAGAATCTAAGTCCCTTCAAACTGGGCCTCCACCAAAGGAAATCTCATATAAAAGAGACAATGAGGTTCTCCATCAAATACTAAAGAGGTTTGGGATTGAACAATGTGTTCAGACTTTCAAGGATAAAGGGATGCAAACTCTATGTGAAGTGAAAATTTCTCCAGAGTATATTTTCTCTCAAAAGTTGAATTCTCCTCCTTTCCAAAACTTGGATATGGCTCAATTTATAGCCTTCAAATGGAACTGAAGGGTCTGAGTCGGAATGTTTCTAGTATATGGAAGGTCAAGGACGATGGATCTCATCACGTGATATGGAAACCCGACATAATTTTTAATTTTGAGAAAAACAATCGATGTACACAGGCTGTAATGGTGAAACCTACATATATTCATGTTGTATAACTTCCAGGTCATGTATATGTGGAAAATATGATTTTTTGGCTCTAGGAAGTACAAAAGTGAACTTTTAGACTGCATAGGGAAATGGAAATTCCCTCTGAGAAAGTTGCATGGGGTGAGGAAAAACTTTCTATAACAGATTCCCCCTAATGTGTGAGGTCATAGGAGTGTCTGGGATGGTCGAAATGCAGTATAATTCCTAGAAGTGGAGTAATGGAAACTCAACTAGAAGAACTAGTTTCTCATGAGAATATTACAATCCATAATGAATTTGTACACATGGATTCCAATCTGAATTACACCGCAGATCCATATGGAAATATAACAAATAGTTGTTCATTTCCATGAATAGGTAATGAAAAGTAGACACATGCCATAGGTTGTTATAGTCACAAACAAGGCCCAGTGGAAACCAGTCTGAAAGTCCATATGAAGATATATGTATACAATGGAGTACAATATGATCTCCCATTATCACTGAAGTCATATAAGTATTGGACCAATGAATGATAGAAATAGATTAGGAAAGTTGATAATATAAAATTATGTTCCATGTATTTTACATGATCCTCCAAAGGTGCAAGTCTACATCATGTGAAGAGAGGAGTTGAGGTCGAACACAATGAGACTTCGTTTGATTACCAGTTATTAATGTATACCATTAACAAACATGAGACATCCTATCGATAATGAAAGTAGGTATCAAGGCACCGAGTACATTCTTACAAGTGTGAATAAAGGTGTTGAAGTCGAACACTTGAATAATCCTTCGATCAGGAGACATTGATGTATTCCCAACCATCAATGGTAGGAGGACCTGCCACTCATGACTGAAAGCCTCTAGGTACTCATAAGACTCTAGGCCTCGTTTCCAGACTATATGAGTTGAATTTGATGTAAGGAGACTCATTGAAATAAGAGACTTAAGGAATCTCTCATCATTCAACATAAGGTACAAAGAAATATCTTGATGATTTGGAGGAACTTGGATGAAGAGGATGTTTACAAACCAACAACCCTGTGCATATTTCACATGCACCAGATGAAAGTAGTGCATGAAAACGAGCCTCTGAATAGCATCCAATAAGGAAGACTTATAACAAAGTTTAGGAAACCACCAATAAGTCTAATGGAATACAAGAGACTACATGAATCCCAATGTGTGAATATATTTCTTATCTTCAAACACAAGGGAAACCCCCTAGTCAACGACCAATGAGGATATGTTGACTATTGGGCTCAAGGTTACCTACCCATAATTAAAGTAGGACCAGTGTGCACGATAGGACTACAACTTAATGTAACTTTGAGACACACTGAGGGTATGGCTGACATGAAAAGTCAATATTTCAGATAAATGATCGACACAGGGTTATAGACTTCCTTTGAACAAGTGAATGAGACATATGGAGGACTCTGGCAACATAGAATTGATGATGAAACTTTGTGATGTAGGAGGCACCAAGAAAACTCTCCATAGGGACTATAAGAATAACCATTCAAAGGAGTAAAATCTAAGTAATGAGTTCATCTTTCTAAGGTCATGCTAAACCCAATATTTGGATGACAAGTGGACTCAAAAAAAAATTCTTTGTTCAAAGGAGACATGATTGTTGCCAATAAAATATCATATTCTTTTCTCACCCGTGTTTTTTTGTTTTTTAATAGGCAAATGAATGTTATGATACAATGGAGGAAATGATTTTCTCAAGTAAGAAACTATTTCCAACAATGAAACATACTTATTCTCAATTCAAGGAGGTGCACGTAGGGCATGGAGACTCAGGGGAATATTTCCTCTTATGGTATAGGGTGTCAAGATGCAAAGGATATAATCAAGGCTCTGCTTGTCCGGTTATGTGAATTGTTGAGGTAATATGATTGTAATGAGAAAGTGGGAAATGACAATAGGCTCAATACTAAAAGAAAGAGGATGAAATGAAATTACAACTTAACTCCAAAGAATGTCCTTTTTCATAAATTTAGTCCTCTAGCCCCGAAAAAGTATAAAACAATACCCAAGAGAACTCTTCTATCCAATGTTAACTAGAGTATTCATTTTTTGAAATTAGTCTACTTCGTCTAAAAGAGGGTTAAACTTACACCAAATAGACTTCCTTTCAAGTCCATTTAATGAGTGTGAAAGAGACAAGTTCACTCGACAATCGTTTTTATTTTTTAGAGAGTTGGAAAAGATCTTAACTAAGACTCGAGGGGAGTCCCATAGGTATAAGTTTGGATGCTTGGGAATAAGAATATGGGGTTCGAACAAAAAGTCATATTAGAACTATAAGGAATTCTCAGTCCTATGGAATAACTTCTGCATGGGAACCAAATGGCACAAAGGTTCTAACTAGGGCACGGTAAGCCTCTACCACTTAATAACGACACTTCTAGCAGCAATAAGAAGGTTTTTTCTCATTAATAAATGGGTTAATACCTAAGCAATACAGATCACAGTCATAGGATAATGCAAATATGAAAGATGTAGTGACAACCTATCCTATATGATGGTAAAAGAAAATACATTTTGAAGTCACGAATGTTCGATATGATGCTAGAAACTGCAAAAAATCCCTGGAGAAAACGATATAAAGTGGATAAACATTTTCTACTAATAGTAAAAATAACAAATTTTACCATACCATTTGAGCTTTTCACCCACATAGTGAATTTTTGAACAATTTACCCACGATATTCAAGTATTGATTGTGGGAGATAAGATCAATGGAATTGACAACATTCTGGACCAAGTAAATTCCCTTCCCCTCCTCTTCATTTTAAATGGTTTAAATTTTAAAATTAGTCCTCATTTTTTGAGTTTAAGAGGGTGAAAAATGTAAACTAGGATGTATGTGATCTATAGTTCATCGGCTCATGTATATGGAGACATGTAAATGGGAAGAGTAAATAATTCCCATGTATATGTGACCCTACATGCAACTTCTAACATGACAAAGCATGTACAAGTCTGAAATCAAGTTTTTTAATGAAATTGACTCAAAAAATGGTTTTTCTTTGACAAGATGGTGATTGAATGGAGAGTGAGGGAGAATGAGGAAGTAGATACAACAGTGGAAAGAGATGAAGGGGCCCAATAAGCTCTAAAGAGATGTGGTATTTATAAATTTTTGGCTCTCAAAGGAATGAGGGCTCAAGTGAGGTTACTCCAAATGTTAGTAAACTATAGGGATACAGAGATAGAGGCCTTCAATATCGATGGGAAACCATTGAGTATTGAAGTAGATGACATCTATTTTATCACAATATTGTCTCATCAGGGTGAGGTGGTGTATCTCAAATCCCAGGGAGATGGAGGTGTATGAACATAGATGACTACATTTCCACCCATTGTGTTGCAGGCATAGATAAAGTAGGGATCCAACTCCCCATCAAGGAGATAGAGAAACTAAGTTTAAAGATCCTCATACTTGTACTTACATGGATCACAGGGTTAGATTCATTGCACCAGAAATCAAGGCCACTCATGTTTTATGTAGTGGAGTGTTTACAACCCATGGTTTATGATTGGTGTACCTCACTACTGGATAACATGAAGAGCCATATGACAGACTGCAAACAAGGGAGAAAGAGGAACTTTGGATTTGCATCCATCTTGTATAGGTTTTTCTTTGAGCGGGTTCCAAGATTGAGCCTTATAGTAGAGGTCATTCTAAATAGAACGAACAATATATCCATGTCACGGTGGACCAACGCGATGGGGTGATTAGGAGGTGGCAGGTTGCCAACCCCTTAAAAGGACGAGTTATTTTTCTGGTGGCCTTGATAGGATATAGCCATAGACGACTACCCCTATGTTGGGATAGAATATAGAGGATATCCAAATGTTCCTTTGCCACCAGGATCCGCTACGATGATATAGGTATAAAACATTTTTGAATATTTCATTATTTACTTTTTTCAAAAAGAAGAATAAATAATGTAAATGTTTTTGTATGGTATCAAGTATTAACAATGGCTTTGTCATGCAGATGTGGGTCTGCGACGACAATATGGATTCCCAGGACATCAATGGAGGAACCATGGAGATGAGCATGAAATAGGATATGCATAGAGAGTGCTACAAAATGTGCAGGGGAATCTGTCTCGATTGATGCATAGGATTCCTATGGTTTAGGTGGAGGATCTACCAGAGGCTATGTAGCGACAGGTGGTGGGTGTGTCCCATGCATGGGTCCGACTCTTCTGGTGTCTCGCAAAATCCATAGTATGCTATCATGATACACATATGGTGCCACAAGTGTAGATTCCAAGCCCATATATCTATCGACCATATATGTATTTTGAGGGTGTGAGCCCCATTTTGTACTATGATACCATATTTTTTGGAGATATGAATTATAAAAAAACATTGGTATTTGTCTTTTCTTATATATGTTACAATGTGTACGTTGGTGAGTATGTTTTATTTACTTTAGTTATGTGAAAAATTCCAATCTAAAACATAATTAGCATATGGTTCGGATACATAATTAGAACTTCTAGGTATGTGATTATAAGTAATAAAATCAGAGTATCATTCCAAAAGTCGTACCCATATGAATCGTTAGAGTAGAGTAGGGTTTCACGCATAGCAACCATCGTTTAACTGAGATATGACTAACTGGGATTCCAAGCGAACCTATAAAGATCGAACCCCATGTGAAATGGCGTCGCACAAAAGATATATAATGGCACTATACTTAGCTAGATTATTCATTGTTGTCTCTAGACAAATTCCACTTGAAGACACCAGTTGGCCCTCGGGTGAGTAAATGACCCATGTGGCAGAAGCCATGTTCCATGTATTACGACTAGCACCATATGTGAATCCTAAGAAAACTGAAGAATTCGTTGACATCTTCCAACCAAGGTAAAACCTAATAACAAAGTCGATGACACAAAGGAAAAAATATATATACACTAAGCTACACTAGTATACAAAGAGTCACCCCCAATATTGAGGGCTCAAGTGTAATATATTTTCAGGTAGAGCCCATTTATGGGCTCATCCATCATATTCCCTTCATAATCCTCCAATTCGTAAGCTCCTTTTTCTAAAATACGTCGCACGATATAAGGACCGTGCCACATGGGGTTGAACTTTCCTTCCCTCAATAGTTATTTGGATTGGTCATATAGGAGAATGAAGTCACCCTTAGTATATTGTGGAGGATAGACATACCTATCATATTGGACCTTAACATGTAATTTATTGACTTCAATAGTCGTAGAGACATCTCAATGCTGCTCATCTAGGTGCTCTAGGTGTATGAGGTGTTCTTCAATATCAGATGTGCTAGGTAGAAGCTCAACTGCCAATTTAAGGGAAGGGATATCACATTAAATTGGAAGGATTGACTCCACATTGTGTACTAACTGAAAAGGAGAAAATTTGGTGGAAGTATTAACTGAGGTTCAATATGCCTAAAGAGATGGATAAAGAATTAGATGCCAGTCAAACTTACTCTAACTGAAAGTTTTTTGCAAGATGGTCTGGAGTCAAATTTTGACGACGTGTTCGACGTAATTGCCACTTTATATTTTCAGAAGAACGATAAACAATGGACCCCCTCAAACTTCGTTTCATAGGACGTCACTTTTCTGAAGATAGAGTGTTCATCTATATTGCGACGTTCTATGATGCCACATGTCACCATGAATTCGATTGTTCAACCCCCATATAGACGTTGTAAGATGGACGTCTAGGTTGTGGCAAGACCGCTCCTACATGTGGCAAGAGAGATGTCCTAAAGGTGGAAAGAGAGACATTTTAAATTTGGAAAGAGCGACGTTTCAAAGGTGGAAAGAGAGACGTCCTGAAGGTGGCAAGAGAGACGTTTTGAAGGTGGCAAGATAGACGTTTCAAAGCTGGAAAGAGAGACATTCTAAACGTGGCAAGAGCGACATTTCAAAGGTGGCAAGAGAGACGTCCTTAAGGTGGAAAGAGAGAAATTTTGAAGGTAGCAAGAGAGATGTTTCAAAGGTGGAAAGAGCGACGTTGTGGAGGTGGAAAGATCGACGAGATGAGGTATCAACTCCAACGTGGTTGCTATGGGAGTGACACTCTTGGATGTGGCAAGAGCGACATCCTGGAGGTGGCAAGAGTGACATGAAGAGAGTCCAATACATCGCAATAGCGATGGTTTTGTAGGTATTTAAAAAAAAATACAATATCAATATCAACACCTATGAAGAAAACAAACAACTCCAGGCAAGGAACTAGTGACAGACTAGAGGGTCTGAAGATGTTTAATTGTTGATTTCTGCTTGGAGTAATTCTTCCTATAATTATGATCATACTCGTTGCTAATTTGAAGAGTGTGAGCCCTTCCGTTAATATGTCTGCATCCCTCTTCGAGCCATCACAGAAGATTAGTATGTCATCCACAAAGAGGGAGATGAAACCATTTGGGCTTTCCTGCTAACTTTATACCCAACAGGCTCATTCCTTGATTTTCATTGCTTAAATTTACTCCACCCATGGTCTGAATCTAATTAAGACCAATGGGGGAATCAAAAAAATTTCCTCTATCTTTAACAAAATTTGAATTGCCCTGTCCTCCTCGGAATACTTGTGAGGAATCGAGCTGCATAATTGCTCTACACAATAAAGACAAATGCAGGGCCCAACATCATCTTCAATTCCAAGATAGACTTTGGAATATATCCAAACAAGCAAGATACCATAAAATGATGGTAAATATGGGTGGAATTAAATATCTCTATAGTCATGAATGGGAATTCTGAGTAAGGAGTACAAGAAGAAAAATAATGAAGAAAAAATGAGAAGCTATAAGACAACCTCATCGCCAAACAACAATAGAGTTATCAAAATTTATCACGTTCACAAAAATTGGGTAGCTCAAAGTAATAAATTATCTCTTCCCATCAAAACCTCACACTTGGGGCACAACATAAAGAGCTAATAATTTCCCATAAATATTGCATCATGACAAAATGAGTAATAAGACTTCAAGCATGGTTTCCACCTAGTCATGTAATGTAGGCAAGGTCTAAGAATTTTAGAGTAAGTTTACAGCTTAGCCAATGCAAAGAACCAAAACATCCAATTCTTTTCAGTGATGCATGTGTCTAGAAGAACCAAGAAAGACATAATATAAAATAGAAGATAAAATTTGAAGAATCCAATCTGCAAATTTAGTTTGAATCATTTTGGCTATAATAATAGTTTTGATGAAAGAATTTGGTTCTGTCTATAAATGCCTTCTGGCTCTTCTTGTGGGTGTTACTCAAATAGAAATAGTCAATTTAAGGAAGCTTCAAGTTGAGATATGCGAAAGGATATTGACAACCTGCAACCCAAACACCAAGCACTACGTTTCACAAACCAATAGTCCTTAGAAGTTGACAAGGGTAAAGAAATTATATTTTTTTATGATATGTCGTTCAAGGAAAGCTCTATAAAATGGGATTCTTGATGGGATACATATATTCTCATGAAATATGATCAAATCCACTTGTTATCTATTATAAACTCGTTAATGATTGTTTTGTTCCTTTTTGGGATGGTAGCAATGATTACGATGAGAACCTTGTATCGAGATATTTCAAACTACAATCATTGGAGACACACGATGAAACCCAAGAAGAAACTGGATGGAAACTTTTCCATGGAGATGCAATCAAGCCCCCAAATAATGCAATTCTACTCTGTGTCTGTGCAGGAACTAGAGTATAGTTTTCTGGGATGACACTTGTTACAATGCATGTTTGGTTTCCTTGCTGAGGGTTTGAAGCCTATGCAAAGAAGGTAGAGGTCATACAGGTGGGAAAATTGCTGATGCACAGGTTTATTTAATAAAATATGACTCGTAGGCCAATATAAAACTTAAAGGATAGGCCAGGACAATGGAAATCCTTTAATCTAAGTTAAAATGCCCAACCACTGTTACAAGGTTTGCAAATGTGCACATTTATTGGAAGATCATTGAGAGACCAAAGGATGATATAGAGAAATCCCTAATCTTAGAGCAACATGAAGAAGCTCTCCCTAGAGATGAGGAAATACATATTGTATCATGAATTTCTTTTTCCATAATTTTTCTCTAGGATTGTTGAACAAGGTTTTTGTTCTTTTGATTATCATATGTGATGGTTTTGGCTCTATGAGAGTAGAAGGTAGGAAATCAGAAGTTTTTTTTTATGTGAGTTTAAATCACTTACAGAGGAGTTTAAATCACTTACATACCAAGCAAATCCACCCCAATAATTCTAATGTTGAGACCCGAAAGAGATTGCACCAACAATGCCAAGATTTAACTTTGAAGTATGGATGGTATTTACACCAGTTCTCAGCATGTCGGGAAGAAAAAAAACCCAGCAGTAAAACAAAACCCTCCTAAAATAGGGGAAGGTTACACTAAACAATGAATCACTGTTTTCAGATAGTATTTTACATGAATTTCAACAAGAGATTGTCTAAGACACAAAAGTATGTCCTCAAACCTGCTCTACCCAATGAAATATTTTTGGGTACATCTTTACCAACACAATATGGTTGCAAACTCCAACTTCTCTCTTAAACCTCTACATTTTTCTCTGTTGATAGAAAATCAGATTATATTGACCATGCAAATCATATGTATACAGTCTGCACATCATTCTGTCTAAAACCTGTACCACATCCTAGACATTTGTGGTGCCGGGTCTCCAAGTTCCATTGAATACAAGGGCCACAAAACAAGTGGAAGCACTTGGTAATCACAACCTATCATAAAGAAAAAATAAAATTACTTTCAAAATGATCACAAATCCAATAAATCTAAGATGAAAATGAACACTGTAACTTCCCCTTTGCAACGTTCAATTCAATGACACTAAGGTCACTAACAAACACTGAAACATTTAAGAATATAAATGTTGGATTTAATATGATTACTTCTTTGGGCCTATCATGGCAAACACTGCATTTTAAAATCACCTTGTACTCTTTGATTTCTTCTTGAAGTCTTTCTACAGTTGTTTCACTGTCATTAAGGGAATCGAGGCATGTAAATTTAGTGTTCAAAGCGACCAATTCTTCCTCAATTCTCTTTTTCCCAAACCTGGTGCATGCAAAATAATGGATTGGATTGTTTAGCCATGTAATACATGACAACAATGATGTACAAGAGAGGAAAAAAATATTTTAACTCACCTCTCATTCTTCAACTCCACTTGAAGATCAATAATTCTGTGTTTTCACTATTCAGACTCCTTTTGCATAGCCTCAAGACAAGCCTTGAGAGACTGTGACTTTTTCTCTACATCTACCAAATTTCATTTTGTACTATCTAAATTAAGTGCATACTGCCAACCATCTTCAGTAACCTTTCCAATTTGATCCAAGTAAACCCTCACCTGAAAAATAAACAAGGGGGAGGAGGAAAATATGAGAACAAAAATAGCATGACTATTACCCAAAGACAGTTGCATATACTTCATAAGTGCACCTATTCTTCAAGGTGCATAATCTTCTATTTATACATCTCAACTGAAGCACCAGCCTCTTGCAATTGCTTTTCCATATCTTGTTTCTCCATAAGAAGAGAATTCGGAACCTGCTTTGCCTTTACACTCTCTGACACAAGTTGGAATGTAGGGCATCAATCCTCTTAGCATCAATAGAGAGATAACATGTACTTGGACAAAAACAAGATAACAACTAGTTGATCAACTGTGTATCAAAAAGAGAGCAGAAAGCATTCTCCAATTAAAATTACACATTGTGGATGATAATTTAAAGATGCCATATGAAGGAAATGATCCAAACGCAATCCATCAGATCTTTTCCAAACTCTCAGTAATGTGAATAGATACACTCTAAAGACCAAACTAGAAAAAATGGGTCCAAATATTGGGCAATCATTTGTAAAATTAGCTGCAGCCAAAGCACTATCTTTGTCATGGTTGTCTTGACCTTGGTATGGAAGTAACTGAAAAAGGGCGTGTAGTTTCATACAAAAAAAAATAGAGCATGGAATAAGAACATGTACATAAGGATGAAGCAGAAAGAGAACAACATAGATGACAAAGAAAGGGAACATACATATAAAAGAGTAGGTCAATGGGACTAGAAAATACAACAAATCACATGCAAAATGTGGCAGTGCCAATGCTACTCCTAAAAGTTAATATATAAAGAGATACAAGTGAAAATGAAATAAAAGTGAGTTGGAAAGGTTGAACCAAGAATGTAAACCCTAGAAATCCCTACTCTGCACTATATATAGAGGTAGATGTAGAAGAGGGAACATAGCCATCTCTGTCTCCATCAATCACTGAAAGTACCAATACAGAGCTAGATAATGTCCTCTGGGAATGCCTGGCTGAGAGGGCTTGGCTGGGTGATCATGAGAGTAAACACAAGAGGATGAAGCACAAAAAAAAGAGCAAGCCCAGCATAGGGGAAAAAAACCCACACAACATATGCTATTTTTGGTAATTTGTTTCCATATGAATTGAATTTTACCCATTCTCGGTGTTGTTATGCTTTCCTTTTTCCATGCATATGATGTAATAAATGTTTGTTATTTGATTATAATATCATGTGTTTTTGCACAAAGTTTTCCAACACATCAATTCTTACTCTACAGAAAATTCAGCCCATAGCATACTTGTATATTAACATTTATGTTGACATGATTTTCTCTAACTGATGCAGTAAGCATATATTTAGGCGAGGTGAAGTTATAGTCTGAACTGATGATTCTAAATGTTCTTTTCTTGCTTTCCTGACTTGGACCACTGCACATGTTATCCACATGTACATAGCACCAGTGTAGTTGATTACATCCTTGCAGACTATTCCCTCCTTTAATTTGTAAGACTTTCATGTCTCACCTCACCTTCCTTTGGCAGATAATGCATTTTGGCCTCACCATTCCTCTTTCTACCTTTCCGTAATATTTACTACACCTCCACACCCTTCCTCATGCATCATCATACTTGAACCATACTTTTGATCCAGTATATTAGGAGTATCTCCATAACTCAATTTCAAAGATCTGCACCCTTAGTTCAATATCTGAAAAAATAGTTGTCCTTGGAAAAAACCTCTATTCCTCACCTCTTGCCTCATTTCTACATATTATCCACAAGAATAGAGGTTCTAAACATGGCCAATCACCTCATGAATGCAAGGTATGACAATCAACATAAATATTTTCATCAAGAACTCATCTGAAAGATTTCTGAAATAATATGAGACTATAAGGGTTACATTTGTTTGGATTTATGAAAGCATCATTTGGGTTAAGTTCAAGTTTATTGTGAATATGTTGTATGGTCTTACCTATATATGATATGTGATGGAACGTAAAAATGTTTGGAAATGCAAGCTAGACCATTAGGTTATATAATAACAAAACATATAATTTAAAATTAATAAAACTACATGCCATGAGAAAACAAACCTAATACATGAATTTCTATTCTTCTAGCAATCCCCACAAACAAAATCAAAATCAGGTGAGTTTAGTACTAAAATTTTCCATCGTCAAAACACAACCACTTGGGCATAAAAGAGTCCATACATATGTACATGTTATTACATATAACAAGAAACAAATTCATGATGATTTATTTGCGTGCATGATGGGCCACATAGCAGGCCCACAAACTAAAGAAGATTGCAAAAACTTTAAGGGCATTTGGCATGCCCGAAATTTTAGGAGTAGTGAGTTGCTCTCTCGTTGAAAAATTGAGGAGCCATATTGGAATCCCATATATTTTGGCATTTATAAAATTACAAATGGTTTTCTTTAGTATGAATGATTTTAGGAATTTGTGGGAAAAACATTAAATTGATGTAAACTAGAGAATAGAAGGAGATTTTGGAACATATAATTGAATGGAGGTTTTCTGTGTTTTTGGGGCCCATATTTAATAACTTTATGCTCTGATATTTTTATAGACTTGGTCTATTGGTGGCTTTAATGATTTGTTTTTCTGTTATACCTACTGATATTTGGAGAGAAAACTGCAGGCAGTGAGTGAGACAAAAACATTGCGTGAAATTTTTTGCAGATGTATAATGCCTTTCAAGGAGGAGAAAAATTGAATGTATGATGATAAATATTCCTCTATTAATTTCAGATATTTATTTATTTATTTTTGAAATAGTACATTATATTACTTCAAAGGTCAAATATGTATATCATCGAAAAAAAAACCTACATCATTCAAACAACAAGGGTTCCAATAAAATCATGCCCTTAAAAGGCCAAAAAATCTAGCATATGTGTTTGCGCACCAATAGAAAGAGACTCAACATGACAATGAAAGACATTGATATTGACTCTCACAACTCATGCTTAAAGCTTCTCCAATCACCAAGGCTAAGAGAAGAGGGGTCTTCCTGAAAACTAACTTTACATAGATACTTCCACAGAAAACCAATGGCGATCAACCATAGAGAATGCCACAATGATTTACAACTATCCCAAGCCATCTAAGAGTATCACCCAAAAGAGGGATTTTCCATGAAAGTGAGGTTGTAAAGACTGATATTCATCCTGAAACCATGTTCAAAAACCTATGTTTGTGTTGCAAGGATGAAACAATGCCCCCATTCAAATTTCATCTACATACTTTGTTCATGTAATTTAGAAGTAGCATTCAGCCTGAAACCATGTCAAAAAACCTGTGTTTGTGTGGAAAGCATAAAATGATGCCCCTGTTTAAACTTAATCTATGTACACTATTCATGTAAGTTTATTGCGGTGTTTGCAGAGACCGTGTAAGGCTATTAGGACAAATAACAGTAAAAAGAGCAGAGCTGCTCTACATCACTTGGCCAGTTGGACTACTTCTAGAAAAAAAACATACAAATCCAAGCTCATCACTGAAGTAGTTGTTAGAATGAGTCCACCAGTATGTGGGGGATCATCGTGATCTTTAGATCTGAAGGTTCATAATAGTTCTCAGAATTCTAGGTATTTTAGAGTTATTGAAATTGCCTATAAATTCCAGGATGTGCAAGGATGAAGCACATAATATTATACTATTGTATGAAAATGCCTATGACTCGACCTACTTTTCTCATGTAATAAAATTTTAGAGATTGACCACAACTTACATTTATCTTTTCATGTGTATTTTGAATTGAGTTAGGAAGGCTTTCATATTTGTTAATGTCTCATGACATCAAATTGGTATCTGGTCATGAGTAAGGGAATTAAAGATCTTGCACGATTGATATTTTCATCTTTGGATTTTACCTTCTTTTACCTCCACGATAAATTTTTCCCAAACTCTATGGTTTTTCCTTTTATTTATGCAGTTTGTACTATGTTTCCACCATCCATATATTCATGTTAAGAATTAATCATTTTGCATATTTATAGTAAGGAATTGTTTAATATGTTAGCTAGTCAATGGATTTAGTGCTAATAAGGGGCCAAAGGAGGATCGATCTTCCTCCGGTCATATTTGATGCCAAATTTTTTACTTAAATTCATTTGACTGAAACAAAGGATTGTATTGCTACTTTCAGAGTTAGTAGTTTATTAGTTGAACTGGGTACAAGATTAAAGCATGTCAGAATTGCCTTATCTTGCACAACAAAAGGGGAATAGATGCAGATGCAAAGAATTTGATTTGGAGTTGATGAGACATATATGCCCTGTAGTTATTGGGTGCACACATGGGTAAAAATTTAGTGGATTTTTTGCATATCTTCCCCAACTCCATACCTAGCAAGAATTTATTTGTTGCCATAGTCAATGAATATTTAGCACAAATTCGAGATTTACTAGCATTGTTTCGAGGAAGAAAACTAGCCACTTATATCCCTCTATTCAACCTTAGTAGTCCGAGGGACCTGGGGACTCCTCCAAATCAAACAAAATAAATTTTAGTGATTTTTGGTTGCACCTATACTAGCACATCGTGATGATAAAGAGTCATTAGGTTAACCTTTGGGGTGCTAGGGAAGAAATCAAGTTTTACCTATATGGATGTGAATTCATTAATACAACAATGAATCCAATGTTACCTTTGAATTCAATAACTAGATAATAATTTTTTTGCAACATAGGTCATTTCCAATAAATTGACCTTAGCTTAATCCATACATTTATCATATCCAACCCCCTTCCTCCATGTGTGCCAAATATTCTCCCTCAAACTTCACTCACTGTGGTGATTTTTGTCATTATTGTTTTTATCTATACGTCTCTGTAGTAAATTTTTTACAATTTTCATAGTTGATTGATGAGATCCAATAACTAGATTGAATGGAATTTTAGCATACTTACACCAAGGGAACTACTATTTTTCCACATAACAAAAATTTATTAGAAGGGGATACCAATACAAAACATTGTTGAAGGAAAATTCAACTCTAACGTTGTGAAGGTTTTCTCTTGTGAATGAATGGGTTCCTCTTGAATATTTTTTATATTGCTTTTAAATATTTTAACACACCAATGTTTGGTAGAATGTCTGACCAAGATGACCAATTAGTAGGAATGCTTGACATGGTCATGGGCCTCTTTTTCCTCTTGGATTGTTGCCCGGTTCTTTTTGGATTATTTCTCAAAATGGGTTTATTAGGGATGGCATCCATATCCATTCTTATTTCAAGACCTGTATTTATAAACTTCTGTATTTTCACAGTTCAAATTACTTTAACTAAATGGAATTACTTGCTAACTGTGATTATGTATATTCTCAGTTCAAATTATATTGTCAAGATTTTAACAGGATTTGATGTTGATATAAGCTTTGAGACTGTAAGGGTTACATTTGTTTAGATTTCCATAATCATCATTTGGGTCAATTTCATGCTTATTATGAATATGTTGGATGGCCTTACATGTATATGCTATGCAATGGAATGTAAGAATGTTTGGAAATGCAAGATGGACTGTTAGGTTATATAATTAAAAAACATAAAATTTGAAAGTAATAAAACTATAGGACATGAGAAAACCAACCCAATACATGAATTTCTATTCTTCTTGCTTAGATATCAAGTTGGGACAAAATATATTTGAAAGTTATAGTTTGGAAATAAGTCTCTAAATCACCACTTATGAACATTATTTTTGTTTCTCTTACATTGATGATKCTTGCCAATTTATCTCAAAATTCTATYTTCCTAAGTTATTAYAGTAGAGGATGTAAAGTTGGTATCTTCRTAATGGGAGTTATTATATTARAGGATGTAAAGTAGGTGGATATATGATTGAATTTTTCTAAGTCAACTATACCAATTTTACAAGATTTATCTTGGTTGTGGCTTCTCAAAATTCTAAGTTGAACCCAAAATGGTTATAAGAAGAAGCATGTCGAGAACCAAATGGAGCTGTAAAAGTGCTAACATACCAGCCAATGTCCAGCCCATATAATATATGGTAGATTCATTTGCAACAACTACAGGGATAACCTATAGAAAGTATATTGTAGGTCTAAAATCATATTTGGAGAATATTTTAGCGATCTTCAACTCCAATGCAAATAAAAAACCACATAGCCTCTTTGCATGTACTATCTAAATTTATCACAATTATCAAAATTGATAGAAACACTATCTCCTCTAGGCATCAAGATTCAAATAAAAAATATATTAAGGGTGGCTAAATGTGCTTACCCCGAAGGCCACTCCTAAGACACACAATGACAACTCCTTATGATCTCCAGACTGTAAATAAACTTGTTGATTAAGGTTGGTTTTCATTGATGTCAACCCTTGAAGAAATACCCGTAGTGTAATGCCCATATACTTCTAAACATCATTATGTTTCATAAACATTTTATTTAGTAAACTGAAACAATAACTTTCTAGCATAATATTGATTTTTTATAACAACAACTTTAGTAACTAAGATCTATCCACAAATATTGATTACATGGCAGAAAGAAATAAATACATAACTTAACAAGTACCTGGTTCTGATGCTAATTGTTGTTGCCTCTGTGCCTTATTGTTGCCTTCCTGCTACCTGCTACCAGATCAATCCTGCCACAAACAGGAAAATAACTGCCCAAAACTACTGTCCTCCCTGCCAACTAGGAAAACTACCTAGCTCCAGGATATCTACGGATATCCTAGCCCTCCGTGCCCAAAACCTCCAGCAACTCGGTGCCTCCCCGGATAAAATCTCAACCAGGAACTCTACTCGTTGCTCACAGCAAGCCAACAGTCCACAAAATACAACAGAGCACAGAAAATCACTGCTCACAGCAAAACACAACCGTCCAGAGGCTCTCTGCTCACGGAAAAACACAATAGTCTCCGCCAATACAACCGGCTCGGTAATTTACAGTCCACAACATCC
>ML789578.1:253727-275966 GCA_009831015.1 Picea engelmannii
GACCATTTCAAATGGACCCTCAACTTTAGCTAAAGAACAAGTGGGAAAAAACGTTTTTGTAGGTTAAGTTGGGTAGTATTTATTATGTAAGCATAGTGTTGTGAAAGGCAACCATTGTTAGTTAAGCCCAAAATTGGCATGTCGGGGATGCCCTGAAATTCCTTGTAAAATGAAAAGAAAAGGGATGGATCCTAGTTTGGTCACTATTATAGTCAAACTTATACAACATATAAACATAATTCCCAACAAAAATTCAATGACTTTCTTAAATACCCCTCTTCATTACAACTTGATTCAAAATAAAAGTATCATTCCACAATGTTTACTAATGCATGCTCAACATCTCCTGAAGCTTAATATACCTGCATCAACTCAGGGGTATTTATGCCTATACCTAGCTTATACTGCAAATCATTGTTGTCATTTCCATTACATAATCCTTTGCATTTAAATCAGATGGAAACTCATTACAGAGACCTTTCTGCTAGTTTACAACATTTTCTAGTGTCTCTGGGTCTTATAGGACTTCCTCAACTTACTTTTGAAAACCAAAGACATTCTTCATAGTCCTTCAAAGTGAAGTGTGACATATTTTCCTAAAGATTCAGACATATTCTCAGCACCAACTGTTACAAAGCCATTATGAATCCAATAAGGCACAATGTTGTCAATACAAGTAGTAAATCTTTGATGGAGGATTCAAAATGAAAAATGGTTTGTATTTTTAGACTCTTCATGACTTGTACATCACTTTGGACTATACAGAGGAAAATTTTGGTCAAATATAGCATGCATGAAGAGAAAAACACCACTTGAAATTGACCTTTCTGCCACATTTTGGAGCAGCACGCTACGCTTTCTGAGTACTTTTGGGAGAAGATGAGTTTGAAGGGCCAGATCATGTCAATTTTGTTTCTTAAGAATTTCATCAATTAGTAGACATCCCCAACTTTCTAGAACACTTTTTAGATCTATATTTGGACCTTGAGAAGGCCTCCAAAACTCCATTTTTCCTGGCATGCTACGCTTTCTATCAGTTTCGCTACGCTTTGTCCTGGAATTGGTTTTTTCAGCAAGTTTTTGCCAAATTCAACATCTATGAAGTAAAATGTTACTTTTTGATGTGGTAATGATGTAATAGGGTGTAAATCAGTCAATTATAGTGATTTTGAGGTAGATTCATGTGTGGACATCAATTTTTGGTCAAATGTATTGGTTGAAGAAAAATGGGGATTGGTTGTAACCTCCCTAGATCTATCACACTACCTCCTAAAACATGAAAAATTTAACACTATACCATAATTATCATCTAATTCATGTATTCATAGTTCACTTACCATTATAGCATGGATGTATTCTACTCTCTTCCCTCATTAATATATCATTCCATGTTTTCCCTATGAAACTACAATAACTTTAGATATAATTTCTTGTATATATTCATTTTTTTAATTCAATCATAATCCATGTGTTTCCACATGTTTCCTAGTATTTTTTCTCACAGTCCAAGTGTCTTAGGGTTTATCCCTAGGAGTACCAAGGAAACATGGAGGAGGAAATGAGGACCATGGGTGATGTGGTGATAAAAAGTAGCTGCCTACCGGGTCCACTCGAAGATTGGCCTGGGGCCATTTGCAGGGTTGGTCAGTTCTTGGCTTGTTATCATGTCACTCGGTAGCACATGGGTGGTAAGTGTAGTGAAAACTCATCTTGGGAGGCCCTTTGAAAGATCACTCTTCTCCACTTGTTGTGGAGTTTGGGATATTGTTGTGGCTCCCTTGCAGGGCTTTGCATTTGTATTCCTTGGGAAAATTCTTGGTAACACATGAGTTGTGTTGTGGGCTCTTCAGATGGTTGCGGGATCTAGTATATATAGGTTGTCTTTGAGTCATTGATATTCTTTGTGGATGATGTGATTTCTTGTGGTTTTCATTTTTCAAGTCTTGTTGTGTTGTTGTCTCCATGAAGCCAATGTGATGTATTGTGTTTTATTTGTTGACAGTGGAGGTTTTCCATTCATGCGAAAGGTGGTGCGGGAAACGAGTTGGTTGTTGGGTCTTCATGAAGATTGGCCTTGGGTCATTTGTAGGGTGGTCGACATCCAGTACATGGGTGATAGTCAGGACAAGTTCCTACATCACTTGTATTATTCATCATGCATCTGGTGGAGGTATGTCCATTTCTATATTTATGATTAATGACACATGCATTGGTGGAAGATTACTAATGGAGGGCATCATTGGCACATGGTAGTTCAGATGGGGGATTTTCCATGGGTGAATTTCATACTCTTAGAGAGAGAGTGTCTACGATGAGGGCCGACTACCAGCAGTTGTTGATGGATAGGGACTACCTGTTGGGGATTGGAGATATGTATTATGGGGCTTTGAGGGAGAAGGAATTGGAGGTGGACAGACTCACTCAATAACATTTACTGTCAACCTTTTGACCCTCTTTTATTCTTTTCCCATCTTTAATGTTTTCTGACATTCTTCCCCACAGACTTATACTGAAACAAATGCCTATTTTTTGTTCGTCAAGAAGACCCACAAACCCTTTTTGAAGCATCGTTATTATAGAAAACTTGTCGCAACATCCGTCAAATGCAACATATTTATAGATTTTATCACGTCGCAATTCCGCCGTTATATAAACCTAAGTGACCGTTAGTATTTTGACTTGGTCAACATACTAAGGTGGTCGTTGGAGGGGGAAAACCTAGTTTCCACAACGTCACAATTGCAACAACAATCTTCACAAACGTGACAAGAGACACGTTTAAGTCATAAATGTGGCAATAGAGACAAATAGGTGGAAAACGTGGCAAGAGAAATGACAATGTGGCAAGAGTGACGACAACGTGGCAAGAGAGATGTCAACGTGGCAAGAGAGACGTCAATGTGGCAAGACCGACGTTATCGGGCAAGATTATTTTTTTTTTAATTTCCTCTATTTTGTGACAATATGGACAATTTTTTCCATAACGCCGCAAATAGAATGTCGGATTTTTTACAATATGTACTAGTGAGGGAATCTAATAAACCTTGATGAGGCTTGAGCTGGGTGGGGGAGGACATCTATACCCATAGTAGTTTGAAGGAGAGTGGCCTTCACTTACCCATTTTTCTGAGAACCTGAGTGAAACAGTCCTGGTGATATCATGTCCTAGCACGAGGCTGTCTTTCTACTGACGTTACTAAGAAACCATAGCCTATGGTTGGGTGGAAAGGAATACACCCAATTTCAATTGGTTGGTTATCTTATTAACTAAACACATAAGTACTCATATGATATGTTCAACTAAATTGAATTGAATGGCTATTTCCTATACATGCATTTGTAGACATGTAAGACTGTTAATTAATGGAATGTATGCTTGATTCTTTGGCAAGTATGTGTACTGAGAATTTGTGAAATTTGTGATAATTGTGTGTGTGACTTACCCTTTGAATAGATTAACCCATTAGTTGACATTGGAGGATAAAAATACTCTATGCTTATCCATTGGATATAATTATCTGGATATGTGATAGAATATGAAAGAACACTGACAAGAGGGTGTCTACATCCCCTTGTGTGTTAGTATTGTAATTGTTTTAATGGATCTTTTGAGAAAAGGGAATCATATCTAAAAGTATAGGAAAAATGAATGTAATTGCAGACCAATGTATAGAAGGTCCATAAAATTTGGATAAAAACTTGTGTTGTTCCCTCTCCTAGATGCAGATGGTTTGTGAGAATATTTTGACTTGCTCGAAGGTATTTCCATATCCATGGAAAAAAATAATGGATCCCCATGTATTTTACCAGAAAAATATCATAGTCCTTGGAAATTCAAAACATGGATCATGATTTATGTATAAATGCTAGGGTGACATCATGAGACTTAGTGGCCATAGGATCTACTAAGAGGATAAATAGTAGTGGTCTATTTTAATCAGGAGAGTTGAAGTGGGAGGTCAAGAGTTATATTATAGGGCTACCAAATACCATATCCCCAGAAAAAAATTAATTCCTATACCTTGTGAACTCTCGATATTCGACACCTGGTAGGATAGGGTTCCAACCCCTAGTCCCATACCTTTATTGTATACAAGCTGAGGAGAGAGAGATGAAAAAATTCATGGTGACATGTTGTTCCAGCCTCGAAGATAGAGTTTCAAGGGGTTGACACTCAAAATTATTTGGTTGGTCGATAGATCGAGATCCACCCATTATCTTGGACTACCGAGAATTTACCCCAAGTCTATATCCATTGTCAAGACCTCGATAATATGGTAGGAAAATAGGTAGATGGAGGCACAATTTTGGATGATGGTAGAGATCTCAAAGATCAGGGATTAGACAATCGAAGGTGACTAATATTGCTTTCAATGACCGTGGGGTTCGTGCCTCAATCGCCTGGTACCTCGATGGGACATGGTTCCTATGTGGGGTTACAAACGCCCTTTGTTTCAAATGAGAAAGGTGATGTCATGATGATGGGTAGTGTTGCGCGACAACTATTTGTCCGATAATAACGCATGTCAATAGTTGAACTAATGATAGGTGATGAGGATTTCACATAGGAAAACAATGTAGCTAGGGCTGCTACATGGCAGAGGTTGATTCGTTAAAGGGTCGAGGATGGGCCTTGCTAGGTTCTTTGAACATATGCCTTAAAATTTTAGCCGCCAGATCCAAGGAGGTGATGGATATTGACCATATATATTGCAATCAAGATGAGGAGGGAGTATCATACCGTTTGTATAATTCTTGAGACATGTGTGAGTCAACCTCGATGGTTGGTGGGTCAGTGGGGCATAGTTTCAGTCAAGGAAAGGTCCCAAGAGACAACGATATTGGAAGATCGGGAGGCCTAAGAAAAAAAAATCTATGTGTAAATGTGTTGAACCTACATAGAAAATATCTAGCTATGAAATGACATACACAGTTTGGAGATAAAATATGAGAAAAGAGAAAGAAGAGAGAAAGAATGGAATAATTATCATTAACCGAATGAATGAATGATAATTTACACATGATATAATATGTATAAATAAACTAATGATCACTGAAGGAGAATAGAATGCACCATATTAGTGGTATAGAGTGATCTGGAAACACACCAATAGTTACAGGAGTAAATTGCCACCTAGTCTAGTCTCTCAAGCAGTTACGAGAGTTAAGTGCCACCTAGTTTGAGTTAACTAGTCTCTCAGTATTCAATTAACTTACTAAAAAAAAGTGAAGTGAGGAGAATATTAGGGAATCATGAGTAATGATCTAGTCTGGTGATGATCCCAAGGGAAATGTGCATTAGTTGGTGATGATACCAATGTTGCATGGTCATGAAACCAATGTGGCATCTAGACTGCACTCAATTGATCAAACTAAAGTATGAATTGAACATAATATTCTCATATAGTGTAGGAAAAGGAATATTCTCCATAAAATATAGGAGACTGAATAATTACAAATAAATATAGGAAAAACATTATGCAAAGTAAATCATAGGTGTGTGTGAAGTATCTCCAACACCCCCCTGAACATCATTATGGTGAAAATAAATGATGGGTCATGGAAAAGAGGCCATGTTAGGTACCCAAATACAAAAGATACACTGAAATAAACGAAGATAGAGNCCCCCCCCCCCCCCCCCTCAAAGAACAATGTATGTAAAGAAAATAACTAACAATTGTTTGGCAACCGTGTCCTTCACTCCAAGATGATTGTGTAGAGAATGGAAGTTCTTCTTAGTGAAGGTCTTGGTGAAGATGTATACACTCTCTTTTGGTGAAGGAAAGGAATGTAGGTCGATGATCCCCTCGTGTAATAAGTCCCAAATGTAGTTCATGTGGATCTAGATGTTCTTATTCCACTACCTCTGAACTAGATCTCTATAGAACTTCAAAGTTCTCTAGTTGTCACACCAGATAGAAATCAGTCGATGAAACTGAATGCTCAACTCAGTGAGAAAATATTGTATCCACATAGCCTGAATGGTTATGTTAAATACCCCTCTGTACTCTGCCTCGGTTGAAGATATAGAAATATCAACTTGCTTCTTGATTGACCAATAAATTGGCCCAAAACCAAGAATGAGTGAGTAACCAAATGTGGACTTGTGATCAATGCTATCACCATCCTAGACATAATCAGTGAACCTAATGAGGTATAATGTATATTTTGAATCATAGTGAATCCAAAAGGTGATGGTTCTCTATACGTATCGAAGGATACACTTTGAAACCTTCCAATGTAGCTCATGTGGCTCTTGCATGAACCTAGAGACTGCTCCAACTGCATAGGATAGGTCTAGTATAAAGTTTGTGAGATACAAAAAGATATACACTAGTTGTTTGTATAGTGTGATGTCAACCAGAGCAGTGTCCCCAACATCCTCAAGTATGACTCCTGATAGGAAAGGAGTTGGGAAAGACTTGCAATATGTCGTGTAAAATCTATCAAGGAGATCCTGTACATACTAGGCCTAAGATAGTTTGATGCCTAATGCATCATGTCTGATCTCGAGTCCAAGGAAGAAATGTAGTGGACCCATGTCAGTCATCAAGAACCTATCGTGCAGAATCCTCTTGACCGCAACAATCATTGAATTTGAGCAATCGAGGATCAACAAATCATCAACATACATAACTAAGAGTAGAAGTGAATTAACCATCCTAAGCATGTAAGCATTCATGTCTAAATTACAATGTACAAAGTTTTGTTACAACAGGTAGAATTCCATCTTGGCATACCATGCCCTCATGGCATGCTTAAGGCCATAAAGAGTCTTCTTTAGTCGACAGAACAAATATGAATCATGAAAAAATCCTTGGGGTTTCTCCATATAGATCTCCTAAGAGAGATCGTCATGAATAAATGCATTCTTCATGTACATATGATGGAATTCCCATCCCTTGGCTATTGCAATGGAAAGTTCCAAACATATGGAATCCATCTTCGCTACTAGAGAGAAGGTCTCATCATAGACTTTTATGGGGAAAATCACTCTATCATATCGAGTAAACCAAAACATACAAAATGACTGCATAAATCAACTCTAATCCCAAGTATGTTATATAAATAAAAATGATAACAAGACAAGATAAATATCCTACCTCATTTGGATGTTCTATGAATACCACTATTGAGCATGCAACTCAAATCTTTATAGCTACAGCGTGTCCTCATCAACCAAGATATCAAAGCATATGGTGATAATATATAATGTTAACACATACAATAATATAATCCATTGACATTCATAACAAATACACCCATGGAATAATACTTCAGATATCTACGAGATATCAATTGGACAAGAAAATAGTATTTCTATTAAAAACTAATCAACAAAAGTGTATAAGTGACAAACTTTCATGTCAACACACTCAAAACTGAGAATCTAAGTCCCTTCCAACTGGGCCTCCACCAAAGGAAATCTCATATAAAAGAGACAATGAGGTTCTCCATCAAATACTAAAGAGGTTTGGGGCTGAACAATGTGTTCAAACTTTCAAGGATAAAGGGATGCAAACTCTATGTGAACTGAAAATTTCTCCAGAGTATATTTTCTCTCAAAAGTTGAATTCTCCTCCTTTCCAAAACTTGGATATGGCTCAATTTATAGCCTTCAAATGGAACTGAAGGGTCTGAGTCAGAACGTTTCTAGTATATGGAAGGTCAAGGATCATGGATCTCATCACGTGATATGGAAACCAGACATAATTTTTAATTTTGAGAAAAATAATCGATGTACGGAGGCTGCAATGGTTAAACCTTTGTATATTCATGTTGTATAACTTCCAGGTCATGTATATGTGGAAAAATATGATTTTTTGGCTTTGGGAAGTACAAAAGTGAACTTTTAGTCTGCATAGGGAAATGGAAATTCCCTCTGAGAAAGTTGCATGGGGTGAGGAAAAACTTGCTATAGCAGATTCCCCCTAATGTGTGATGTCATAGGAGTGTCTGTGATGGTCGAAATGCAGTATAATTCCTAGAAGTGGAGTAATGGAAACTCAACTAGAAGAACTAGTTTCTCATGAGAATATTACAATCCATAATGAATTTGTACACATGGCTTCCAATCTAAATTACATTGCATATCCATATGGAAATATAACAAATAGTTGTTCATTTCCATGAATAGGTAATACAAACTAGACACATGCCATAGGTCCTTATAGTCACAAACAAGGCCCAGTGGAAACCAAACTGAAAGTCCATATGAAGATATATGTATACAATGGAGTACAATATGATCTCCCATTGTCACTGAAGTCATATAAGTATTGGACCAATGAACGATAGAAATAGATTAGGAAAGTTGATAATATAAAATGATGCTCCATGTATTTTACATTATCCTCCAAAGGTGCAAGTCTACATGATCATGTGAATAGAGGAGTTGATGTCGAACACAATGAGACTTCGTTTGATTACCAGTTATTAACGTATACCATTAACAAACATGAGACATCCTATCGATAATGAAAGTAGGTATCAAGGCACCAAGTACATTCTTACAAGTGTGAATAAAGGTGTTGAGGTCGAACACTTGAATAATCCTTCAATCAAGAGACATTGATGTATTCCCAACTATCAATGGTAGGAGGACCTGCCACTCATGAATGAAAGCCTCTAGGTACTCATAAGACTCTAGGCCTCCTTTCCAGACTATATGAGTTGAATTTGATGTAAGGAGACTTGTTGAAAGGAGAGAATTAAGGAATCTTTCATCAGTCAACACAAGGTACAAAGAAATATATTGACGATTTGGAGGAACTCGGATGAAGAGGATGTTTACAAAGCAACAACCTTGTGCATCTTTCACATGCACCAGATGAAAGTAGTGCATGAAAATGAGCCTCTGAATAGAATCCAGTAAGGAAGACTTATAACAAAGTTTAGGAAACCACCAATAAGGCTAATGGCATCCAAGAGACTACATGAATCCCAATGTGTGAATATATTTCTTATCTTCAAACACAAGGGAAACCCCCTAGTCAACGACCAATGAGGATATGTCAACTGTTGGGCTCAAGGTTAGCTACCCATAATTAAAGTAGGACTAGTGTGCACAGTAGGACTACAACTTAATGTAAATCTGAGACACATTGAGGGTATCGCTGACATGCAAAGTCAATATTTCAGAGAAATGATCGACACAGGGTTATAGACTTCCTTTGAACAAGAGAATGAGACATATGGAGGACTCTGGTAGCATAGAATTGATGATGAAACTTTGTGATGCAGGAGGCACCAAGAAAACTCTCCATAGGGACTATAAGAATAACCATTCAGAGGAGTAAAATCTAAGTAATGAGTTCAGCTTTATAAGGTCATGCTAAACCCAATATTTGGATGACAAGTGGACTCAAAAAAAAATTCTTTGTTCAAAGGAGACATGATTGTTGCCAATAAAATATCATATTATTTTCTCGCCCATGTTTTTTTGTTTTTTAATAGGCAAATGAATGTTATGATATAATGGAGGAAATGATTTTCTCAAGTAAGAAACTATTTCCAACAACGAAACATACTTATTCTCAATTCAAGGAGGTGCATGCAGGGCATGGAGACTTAGGGGAATATTTCCTCTTAGGGTACAAGGTGTCAAGATGCAAAGGATATAATCAAGGCTCTGCTTGGTTGGTGATGCGAATTGTTGAGGTAATATGATTGTAATGATAAAGTGGGAAATGACAATAGGCTCAATACTAAAGAAAGAGGATGAAATGAAAGAATGTCCTTTTTCATAAATTTATTCCTCTAGCCCCAAAAATGTATAAAACAATACCCAGGAGAACTCTTCTATCCAATGTTGACTAGAGTATTCATTTAGAGAGTTGGAAAATATCTTAACTAAGACTCGAGGGGAGTCCCATAGGTATAAGTTTGGATGCTTGTGAATAAGAATATGGGGTTCGAACACAAAGTCATATTAGAACTATAAGGAACTCTTGGTCCTATGGAATAACTTTTGCATGGGAACCAAATGGAACAAAGGTTCTAACTAGGGCACGGTAGGCCTCTACCACTTAATAACGACACTTCTAGTAGCAATAAGGTTTTTTCTCATTAATAAATGGGTTAATACATAAGGAATACAGATCACAGTCATAGGATAATGAAAATATGAAAGATGTAGTGACAACCTATCCTATATGATGGTAAAAGAAAATACATTTTGAAGTCACAAATGTGCGATATGATGCTAGAAATTGCAAAAAATCCCTGGAGAAAACCACCAAAACCCACTCCTTCCACTACACTATTAGTCCACTAGGTCCAAAAATTAGTATAAACGATATAAAGTGGATAAACATTTTCTACTAATAGTAAAAATAACAAATTTTATCATACCATTTGAGATTTTCACCCACATAGTGAATTTTTGAACAATTTACCCAGGATATTCAAGTACTGATTGTAGTAGATAAGATCAATGGAATTGACAACCTTCTGGACCAAGTAAATTCCCTTCCCCTCCTCTTCATTTTAAATGGTTTAAATTTTAAAATTAGTCCTCATTTTTTGAGTTTAAGAGGGTGCAAAGTGTAAACTAGGGTGTATGTGATCTATAGTTCATTGGCTCACGTATATGGAGACATGTAAATGGGAAGAGTAAAGAATTCCCGCGTATATGTGACCCTACATGAGACTTCTAACATTACAATGCACGTACAAGTCTGAAATCAAGCTTTTTAATGAAATTGACTCAAAAAATGATTTTTCTTTGACAAGATGGTGCTTGAATGGAGAGAGAGGGAGAATGAGGAAGTAGATGCAGTAGTGGAAAGAGATGAAGTGGCCAAAAAATGTCTAAAGATATGTGGTATTTATAAATTTTGGGCTCTCAAAGGAATAAGGGCTCAAGTGAGGTTACTCCAAATGTTGGTAAACTATTGGGATACAGAGACAGAGGCCTTCAATCTTGATGGGAAACCATTAAGTATTGAAGTAGATGATATCTATTTTATCACAATATTGTCTCATCAGGGTGAGGTGGTGTATCTCAAATCCTAGGGAGATGGGGGTGTATGAACGTAGATGACTACATTTCCACCCATTGTGTTGCAGGCATAGATAAAGTAGGGATCCAACTCCCCATCAAGGAGATAGAGAAACTGAGTTTAAATATCCTCATACTTGTAATTACACGGATTACAGGGTTAGATTCATTGAACCAGAAATCAAGGCTACTCATGTTTTATGCAGTGGAGTGTTTACAACCCATGGTTTATGATTGGTGTACCTCACTGATGGATAACATGAAGAGCCATATGATGGACTACAAACAAGGGAGAAAGAGGAAATTTGTGTTTGCATCCATCTTGTGTAGTTTTTTCTTTGAGCGGTTTCCAAGCTTGAGCCCTATAGTAGAGGTCATTCCAAATAGAACGCACGATATATCCATGTCATGGTGGACCAACGTGATGAGGTGATTAGGAGGTGGCAGGTTGCCAACCCCTTACAAGGATGAGTTCTTTTTCCGGTGGCCTCGATAGGATATAGCCATAGACGACTACCCCTATGTTGGGATAGAATATAGAGGAGATCCAAATGTTCCTTTTCCATGAGGATCCACTACGATGATATCGGTATAAAACATTTTTGAATATTTCATTATTTACTTTTTTCAAAAAGAAGAATAAATAAGGTAAATTTTTTTGTATGGTATCAAGTATTAACAATGGCTTTGTCATGCAGATGTGGGTCTGTGAGGACCATATGGATTCCCAGGACATCAATGGAGGAACCATGGAGATGAGCATGCAATAGGATATGCATAGAGAGTGATACAAAATGTGCAGGAGAACCTGTCTCGATTGATGCATAGGATTCCTATGGTTTAGGTGGAGGATCTACCGGAGGCTATGTAGTGACAGGTGGTGGGTGTGCCCCATGCATGGGTCTGACTCTTCTGGTGTCTCACAAAATCCATAGTATGCTATCATGATACACATATGGTGCCAC
The DNA here is from genome assembly GCA_009831015.1 of Picea engelmannii. NCBI lineage: Eukaryota > Viridiplantae > Streptophyta > Pinopsida > Pinales > Pinaceae > Picea > Picea engelmannii. The sequence goes on from ML789578.1 coordinate 265,695, forward strand.
AAGCGTAGTTTCCATGCCCATATATCTACCGACCATATATGTATTTTGAGGGTGTGAGCCCCATTTTGTACTATGATACCATATTTTTTGGAGATGTGAAATATAAGAAACATTGGTATTTGTCTTTTCTTATATATGTTACAATGTGTACATTGGTGAATATGTTTTATTTACTTTAGTTATGTGACAAATTCCAATATAAAACATATTTAGCATATGGATCAGATACATAATTAGAACTTCTAGGTATGTGATTATAAGTAATAAAATCAAAGTATCATTCCAAAATTCGTACCCATATGAATCGTTAGAGTAGAGTAGGGTTTCACATGCAGTAACCATCGTTTAACTGACATATGACTAACTGGGAGTCCAAGCGAACCTATAAATATCGAACCCCATGTGAAATGGTGTCGCACAAAAGATCTATAATGGCACTATACTTATCTAGATTATTTATTGCTATCTCTGGACAAATTCCACTTGAAGACACCAGTTGGCCCTCAGGTGAGTAAATGACCCATGTGGCAGAAGCCATGTTCCATGTATTATGACTAGCACCATATGTGAATCCTAAGAAAACTGAAGAATTCGTTGACATCTTCCAACCAAGGTAAAACCTAATAACAAAGTCGATGACACAAAGGAAAAAATATATATACACTAAGATACACTAGTATGCAAAGAGTTATCCCCAATATTGAGGGCTCATATGTAATATATTTTCAAGTAGAGCCCATTTATGGGCTCATCCATCATATTCCCTTCATAATCCTCCAATTCGTAGGATCCTTTTTCTAAAATACGTCGCACGATATAAGGACCATGACACATGGGGTTGAACTTTCCTTCCCTCAATATTTATTTGGATTGGTCATATAGGAGAATGAAGTCACCCTTAGTATATTGTGGAGGATAGACATACCTATCATATTGGACCTTAACATGTAATTTATTGACTTCAATAGTCATAGAGACATCTCAACGCTGCTCATCTAGGTGCTCTAGGTGTAAGAGGTGTTCTTCAAGATTAGATGTGCTAGGTAGAAGCTCAACTGCCAATTTAAGGGAAGGGATATCACATTAAATCGGAAGGATTGACTCCACATTGTGTACTAACTGAAAAGGAGAAAATTCGGTGGAAGTATTAACTGAGGTTCAATATGCCTAAAGAGATGGATAAAGAATTAGATGCCAGTCAAACTTACTCTAACTGGCAGTTTTTTGCAAGATGGTCTAGAGATATTTTTTGACAGCCTCTAATTATCCATTTTCCTAGGGATAGTAAGGGGAAGAATGACTTCGCTTAAACCCCAATTTTGATGCTAACTCCTTCATCATTTAATTCTAAAAGTTACTACCATGATCAATGACAATCTCCTTTGGGATTCTGAACTGGACTATAAAGGGAAAGGGAAAGGGAAACAAACCGCAGATCAGTAGGCTACACCAAAGGACAATGGAGTCACAAACATTCTACTCATCGAAGGCACAAGAGCTGCTCAATAGAAAACAAGATTATATGATGTTAGGTGGAAGAATGAAGAAGGAAAACATAAGATAGAATGTTCACTAAACAAATATCCTCTCAATTTAATGAATCAACAAATACTTGAATATAACAAATGACTAACGGGCAAAATAAAACAGATCCTCTATTTCTCAGGGATCCATAAATCATTGACAACCTTTGATCCTCAAATATGCAATATATTCAAATAAGAAGATATATAAACAAAATAATTACAATCTGAAATAACAACTCTCACGAGTCTCCAATATCAGTAATGCTTACAATCATAAAATGCCCATAGGCTTACAAATGAACACAGACAGGAAAATTGCCTCCTCCTACTTTCTCTAGCCTATCTTGGCTCATGAATCCCCTTTCTCCAAGATATATATCCTTCCTTAAATATAAAATAGCATCCAAATAACCTTAGGAGGTCGAATCCCATCTCCTCCATTGGATTCTAAGCCTTGGAGATAGGTGGCAACAATCAAAGAGACAAAAATCCAACAAACTGCTAATCTTCAGGAATTTGTTGGAAGTCATTAATAAATTGTTTCCACCTCATTGTATGAGGCCTTTCATGGAGCTAAAAATTAGGTGCAAGTGTCCCTTTAAATCTAACTTATCCTCGAGAATCCATTTGAATCCTCCTTGACAGGTGGCAACCTCCCAACAAGGAGAATATCAAAACCGTGACCGCTATAGGAAATTCGGTAGCGTCGCTGTAAAACAATTGTGCACATTTGGTAGCACCACTTCTATGTCTAATATCTCTCAAACCATAACATAGTTTGAAAACATGAGAGAGGTTTTTGTTACTTGGCATGTTATGAACAAAAACCTCCTCTAGTTTTCAAAAATACCTTTTCATTTGTTCATAATGCAAGTTTTAAGTTAGTCACTCAAAACTAGCAAAAGCATCCTTGCAAAATAACTTTGGACAATTCGGTTTCTGCCAGAATTTTGGTAGCGCCCTCCTGTATATCTTGTCAAAATTTCAGTAGCGCTCGTCTGTTTATCCTGTCAAAATTTTGGCAGCGCCATCACAATTCACATAACCTTCACTTGAACGTTGATAGAATGGGTAGCATCCTCGGGTATTAGCAGCGCCATTAGTCGTAGGAGATTTGGACGCATTTTAGGTAGTAAAATGGAAGACCATGCTATATAGACAATTCCTCCATGCCATGGCACTATGGAATTTTTGTGCTCTTCTGTATGATGAGACTAATCAAGAACTTTGATTTTATAGGTGAGAGGCATGTATATGCCTATAGAGGGTATTTAGTTGCTTATGGAGAGGCAAGCCTCGTATGGCTGCAAATTCTTGTGCTAACATAGGTTCCATGGGGGATAGAGTCCTCCCTATGAGGCTCTAAGAACTGTTGTAGTTTTAGTGCCTTATCCTAGGTATTCTCCCAACCTTTAACCTCTACAATCTGATTTGATCTGTGACCTTCAACTGAAACTAAATGCAAATGAAAGATGAAACTGACAAAAATAATGAAAACGATGCTTGTTCAACAAGCTTATTGCACACACCTACTCTAATTATTGGGAAAATGAAGCATTTAAGTTACATGAAACAACCAATGAAGCCATTTCACCATTTTTTCAATTGTTTGAAGCTTTGAAATGTTCTTCCTTAAGCACCAGAGATAATTCCTACTTAAAGGCACGTCAAAGAAATATTTGGCAATACACTTTCCATTGAAGAAATCAATGATCCTAGGTCCACTTTCTGGTTGCAGATAGGCTACAAATGGATCCTAAAAAAACATCATTTCTTTATGTAAAAAGGAAAAGTATTACATTAAGTCCTTCTTCCACTGTCCTTGGTTGTTTCATGGCTTGGTGATTTTCTGATTCATCCTCAATGCATATGGCCTTGGTCCACTCTTGGTCATGAGTTGTATTAGAAAAAAGGATTAGTTATTCTTGCCTTTCTTTAATTTCAAGCTCTCTCATCTGATCACATGGCATTTGATCTTGGTTTCTTGATGAAACTGAGCTTGTGTCTTCAAGAGGAATGGGGGGTTTATAGGGAAATTCATCACAATTATAAGTGTTTGGGAAACTACATTCTTATGTCTCATCTTCTGATTGTGATGGATATTCATCATAGCTTGGATTATGGTCCAAATTTCTCAGACTTTCACCTTCTAAACTTATATTATCATCTTTTTCTTATTTTTCAGCAACAAAAATATGACATGAGGGTTGAAAGAAGCTATTGTTGCTTTGATGAGAAGGGTACTTCTCCAATATAAGGTCTTCAACAGACTATTCATGGAAACCATCTTCATAATCATCATACAAAGGTGAATAAATGACGATTTGACTATTAGTGGTTGAGGGGATTAGTACAATAGCTAGGACAACTAGTTGTTCAGGGAAAACATTCTCATAGTCATCAAAACATGGAAAATCATGGCACACTATTTCATTAACAACAGGAGGGATTACTACAACAATTGGTAAGCTATGAATTCATTCATGACAATATGAAACACTATTCTCATGATGAAATAACTCTGAATATAAGATGACCTCTTGACTTAAAGAATCGAGAAAAGGAGGAGATAGGGAAATGATGGATTGTCCATATTGATCTTTCTTTTGGGGACCTAGATTTTGACATGAATGATGCATTTGTTATTGAAATTTACAAAAATAATTATGATACTCATCATATAAGTCTCTCTCTCTGCAATCATCCCCTTCATCATCACTACTAGAGGAATCACTTGTTGAATCCTGAATATATGATGCATACCCCTCACAACAATTCTCAAAACGTCTTTCATCTGGATAAATTATCTTGCAATGAGAATAAAAAACATCATGAAAGTCCTTCAAAGAGGAAATACTAGAAGCAGGGAGTGTTCTATACCATTTCCTTGCATAGTCTTCCAATGAATACATGAACATTTTCATCAAAATATCTTCATGATGTATGTCAAGCTATTGCATCAAAGCATGAAATTCATAAACATGATCAAAAGGGTTGTCATCCTCACCTTCATAAAATCTAGGTAGTAGAACTTTCCATTCATCAATTTGAGGCACAGGAAGTGGATAACCATCTATGGATAAGAAATTGAGTGGGGCAAACCTCCTAGCTAGGATAGCCTTCATAGCTGTTTAATTTGTCTCATCCCCAGTGGAGTCACCAACATATTATGAACAATGGAGTCACCATGGTGAATGTATAGTATTGAAGGTGTCCAACTTCAGTCACCATCTAAAGTTGGAGTTGTGTAGTGTCGTTCTTCCCAGGGAGCTTTTCAATCTTCTCAAATCCATCCCTGACAATGGCGCCAAAAATGTTAGCACTGAAAGTCACACTTTGACTGCTAAAGTGTAAGCTCAACACCCATCAGAATGTAAAAGATAATTTTTTTTTTTAATAGGTGCATCATCAATATGGAGAAATAAAGGGAAAGGGTAGAAAATTGTAGATCAATACGCTACACCAATGGGAAATGGAGTCACAAACATTCTACTCATCGAAGGCACAAAATTTGCTCAACAAAAAATACGATTATATGGTGATAGGTGGAAGAATGAAGAAGGAAAACATAAGATAGAATGTTCACTAAACAAATATCCTCTCAATCTAATGAATCAACAAATACTTGAATATAAATAATGACTGATGGGAAAAATATAGTAGATCCTTTGTTGTTTAGGGATCCATAAATCATTGACATCCTTTGATCCTCAAATCTACAATATATTCAAATAAGAAGATATATAAACAAAAGAATTACAATCTGAAATCACAGCTCTCATGAGTCTCCAATAGCAATAATGCTTCCAATCATAAAATTCCCACAGGCTTACAAATGAACAAACATAGGAAAATTGCTTGCTCCTACTCTCTCTAGTTTCTCTTGGGTCATGAATCCCCTTTCTCCAAGAGATATCTCCTTCCTTAAATATAAAATAGCATCCAAATAACCTTAGGATTTTGAATCCCATCTCATCCATTGTATTCTAAGCCTTGGAGATAGGTGGCAACAATCAAAGAGACAAAAATCCAACAAACTGCTAATTTTTAGGAATTTGTTGGACGTCATTAATAAATGGTTTCCACCTCATTGCATGAGGCCTTTGATGGAGATAAAACTTAGGTGTAGGTGTACCTTAACATCTAACTGATCCTTGAAAAACCATTCGAATCCTCCTGGATAGGTGGAAACCTCCCAACAAGGCGAATATCAAAACCGTGACTGCTACATGAAATTCGGTAGCGCTGCTGTAAAACAGTTGTGCACATTCAGTAGCACCACTTATATGTATAATATATCTCAAACCATAACACATTTGAAAACCTGAGAGAGGTTTTTTTTATTTGGTATGTTATGAAAAAAATTCTCCTCCAGTTTTCAAAAATACCTTCTCATTTGTTCATAATCCAAGTTTTAAGTTAGTCACTCAAAACTGGCAGAAGAATCCTTGCAAAATGACTCTTCACAATTCGGTTTTTGCCAGAATTTCGGTAGCACCCTCCTGTATATCCTGTCAAAATTTTGGTAGTACCCGTCTGTGTATCCTATCAAACTTTTGGTAGCACCATCACAATTCACAACACCTTCACTTGAACGTTGACAAAATGGGTAGCAACCTTGGGTATTAGCAACACCATTAGTCTTAGGATATTTGGCAATGTTTTAGGTAGTAAAATGGAAGACCATGCTATATAGACAATTCCTCAGTGCCATGGCACTATAGAATGTATGTGCTCTTCTGTATGATGAGACTAATCAAGAACTTTGAGTTCATAGGTTAGAATCATGTATATGCCTGTAGAGGTTGTTTAGTTTCTTATGGAGAGGCAAGCCTCTTCTGGCTACAAATTCTTATGCTAATAAAGAGAATGGTACATCTTATTCAATTATGGTTTATTAAGTAGATATAACTTGTACATAATTCCCTTTTCTCAATATTTAAAATCAGATTTTGAAACTAGAACACACAAAACTACAACCCATACTCTTTCTAATGCAATTGGTCTCACTTCATTTGGATTATTTATGAATAAGTTATTATTGTTTTACCCAGAACACCTATTTATGAATAGCTTCAGGACTAGTCAAAAACCCTATGTTCCACAGAGTGTATCTCCAAAATTATAGCTAATAAAGAGATAAAAATTTTACCACATGTACCTAGATATGTCTTCACAATACCATATCAATTTCACCATTTGAATCATTATATAAAAAATGTTACAGCGAAAATGGTAAGATGACCTGTAAATAACATACCTTAGAACACATCACCAAAAGACTTCATTCTCCCTTGAAAGCCGACCTTCTTTACCTCAAATTTCCTCTGAAATTCGACTTGTGTGAGTAAAATGAATGTATAATGATATGTATTTATACCCTTTATGTCACTTCCTTTTAACATTAGGGACGACCTGACACTTTCTAATTTTGTAATTATTTTCTCTAATTATCTTCAGGACCGACCTGTACTTCCTTCTTCAATTCACTTTGTCATCTTCAAAAATTCATTTCTCCTCAACCATGAGGATCTACATGACGTGCCACCTACCACTGGAAACAACATGATGTATACTATCCATCCATGGGTGTTGTATCTGCATGTGCATTTTCCTTCATGTCCAAATACTTTCATCAATATTGGGGTCCAAAACCAATTACTAGGGTTGACATCAATGCCAACAACCAATATTCCAACACTATGATACACCTGGTAAGGACGTATTGAAATGGATTGATATCTACAACTACGGTGGTTTTGCAAAGCAATATATAATGTCGTAATATTTGAACTACATGTACAAAAACCAATGATATCTTCTCGACGTGATATTACTTAAGTTGAGTACCGACTAAGTTTTGACTAAGATAGTAGACAATGTGTTCATGGGGCTCATCATCCTCCTAAACAAGAACCATACCAACCATCCCTTCGGACACAATGATATAAAGTAAGTAATATCTATTATAGTTTAGAGGCTTCAGTAGAGGTGTCTATACCAAGTCTTTCTTAAGAGCATAGAAGGATTCCTGGGCTCACTCATCCCATATAAACGGAGTATCCTTATTAAAAATACACATGAAAACCTTTGTTAAATTTGTATAGTTCACTATAAACCAATGAAATAACTTATTCTTCCTCTGTAAACACCAGAGTTTTCAAATGTTTTGCGGGGTAGGAAATCAAATTATTTCCTCAACCTTCATAGGATCCATCATGATCCCATTCTCAGAGACTAAGAATCCTAAGAAACAGATAGACCTAATGCAAAAGATGTACTTTTAAGGGTTTAAATGGATGCGACAATAGCGACATATCTCAAATACTAGTTGAAGGTGAGTAGAGTGATCAAATCTCTTGCGAGAGTGAGCATCGAGATCATAAAGGTAAGCTTCGAAAATGTGTTTGAGATCATGAAAAGAAAAGTTCATGGCACATTGGAAGGTTTCTCTGATGTTTTTAAGGCCGAAAGGAATTTTCTGGTATGCAAAAGTACCCCAAGGACAAATAAACGTCATCTTATGTTGATCCTTAGGCTTGATTTGAATTTGATTATATCCTAAAAATCCATCCATTGAATTTGATTATATCCTAAAAATCCATCCATAAAAGAGAATAATTCACTTCCCACACACTCATCAAGAATATTATCAATGAAAGGAGTTGGGAAGTTTTCTTTAGGAAAATCCTTGTTCAGGTCTCGAAAATCCATACACACATGGATGGTTCCTTGTTTCTTATTTATGGGAATGGGGTTGGACACCCATTCGGTCAAAGGAACTTGGTGGATGAAACCAACATTAAGTAGCTTCTCTACCTCTACCTTAATAGCAGAGGTTGTCTTAGGATTGACAGATCTAATACATTGGCAAATAGTTCTAGCATCAGGATAAGTCTTTATCTCATGTTAAAAAATGCGATGGTCGATTCCTGGAATCTCTTCATATGACCAAGAAAATAAATCACGAAATTCTTTCAAGATATCGGTGTGTATATAAATTTATTAAGGAAAAAATTCCACACCGATATATATGTTTTCAATTTTTCCAGTAACTCGAGAGATGTTGATCGTGACGGTAGGAGAAATATTCTCCATCTTTCCTTTGGCATAAAATCCATGCGTATCAAGTAGAACCATGACGTGACCAACCATCTTACTCAAGGTAGATATAAATTCGTCCTGTTCGATCTTAACAATCTCTGGGAGAAAATAAGAGTGATGATGCATATCGTCCCAAGGCCTATCAGGACCATTCATGGCCTCTAAGATGGCTTCATTCTAAGGTAAAGTATAGTAGAGGAAACCATGTGAACAAGATGATGTGGTGGACCATACGGGCTCTAGAATGGGATCCTCCTCGTACATCTGCGAGGAGACAAGATCTAGGTCAAAAGTAGAGTTAAGAATGTCCTCATAAGCAAACTTTGTCGCTAATAGTGAAATTTCCATCCCAATATGTTACCAACCTTCACAGGACATGGTCAAGGAAGGTAGGGTCCAAGGATTGTTTAAATATGAAGTACAAAAAGGAGCGGACCTCATTGATGAAGAAGATCTACTAGACATGGAATATGTTATCACTCTATAATTTCTCAGGTTGAGGAAAAAATTGAGATAGGTAATAACAAACCTCTTTGGATTCTAGGATCTAGCCCCCCTAGACCCAGAGAGGGCTCTCTCTATTAGTTTTTTCTTTGTTTTAAAGAATATATTAGGCTAGCTATCTAGTTCAGTGTTTCGATTTAAATAATTGGGTAGGAACATAGAATAGAATAAGAACCATTGGGCTATGGAGTCACAATAGCAAATTAATCAAATCCAATTTCTGTAAGGTTAATCTATAGGGAAATATAGTCAAAACATTGGATCTCAAAGTTTTAAATGAAAGTAGGAATAGGAGATAGGAAACAAAATCAATATCGAATGGAGATAAATTAAGAATTCTCCACCTGTATCTTAGAGCAAAACATAGAAATTATCAATAGCTAGAATAGAGTGTCTAATTCAACAAATTCTATTCTTTTAATTCACGAAGACAACTCAGACATAAACGTGATTGTGAAGACAGGAAAAATGATTACATAAGAAAATACATCGTCAGGGTATTTGACACAAGAATCTTGTGATTGCATTATTTGGAAAATAAAAATATGCTCACTCTGAGCTACATTACAGTGTTGGTCTTCAACTTCTCAAATTCCACACTAACCAACACTCTTCACGTTTAAATTATAACAATATATAGAAACAATTCTCCCCCAGGATCAGGAGGTTGAATTCAACAACCTAGCCAAAAATAGAAACAATTTCCTCAAAGTTCTGAATTGTCTGCCATGAAAAAAGGGTCACACTGTTGAAAATAGGGGTTAACTCAGACACTTGTATATCCAAAAATATGATATCTGCGTGAAAACGAAAATAGGTTATTATATATGATCCCATCCTGAGTAGAATCCTCTCTTAGTCTTACCAAATTCATCTCCATTTGTCTGAGATCTGGATTTGAAAAATATGTGTCGAATAGGAAAATCCAGAATCCCAAAAAATAGGGCTTACAGATGTTGTCAATTCTCCCAAACCATGGAACTTATGAAAAACCTAAGGGAGGTTATTGGATCTCAGTCAGTTGTGGACAAAAATATCTCTCTATTTTTCAAAATGAGCCCTGGTTTTCCTAGAATTCACCTAGGAAGAAGATTGGTCAAAACTTGCGAAAAACGGTTTTTTTTAGGGGGGTAGGGTG
>ML789578.1:279706-298419 GCA_009831015.1 Picea engelmannii
AGACTCTATTTTATTATGACTATAATTTTGAATGTAACAAATGAATATTATAATTTCTAGAATTTTTTTAAGTTGACCAAGATGAAAACATTGCAGATTTTAAACACATGTTTTCCCCCACCTTGTATCTATCTTAATTTTTACTTAAAAGTAAAATCTAAAAATGCCATTTTCAAAAGAACAGTTTAAGGATTATGAATATAATTTTTTCTAAATTTTTCACAGTGTATTTTTAGAGATATAGATATTTCATTTCACTAAATCATAATGTCTGCGGAAAATATTATGCAGTGATATTTTTAAAAAATTAAATAAAATTAGATAGAAATAATGAAAATGAAAAAAAATTATAGGAATTGAAAGTAGATTCAATTTTTCAAATGATGGTCTCATTTTTGAAACCAAATTCTGAGTATTTGCAGGAGTTTTCAACCTCCAAAGTTCAGGTAAGCTTGGGGGAATTGTCTGGTTTCTGGATACAATCCCAATTTCTAGTTTTCGGCCGAAACAATGTTCTTTCGGTCGAAAAACTAAATTCTAACGGAATCTTTCAAAACTAAATGGTTTCCAAGTTTTTCGGTCGAAAAAACCTTGTTTCGGCCGATAGATGGTTGAGCGAATTCTGTCAGCCAGAAAAAATGAAAAGAAACGTCGTATCGTTTCATTTCACGCCAAATTTTATAAATACACTTTCGTCCGAACACATTTGACACAATTCATCACTTGTTTGATGGTTTTCTAGAGCACCTAAACAAAGTTTCGAGCAATCTTTTTGGTTTTTGTTTAATAAGGTAGTTGATGTTTTTTCAAGTTTTTATTGGAATAACAATTTATATGTTGAAAGATAAATATTGAGCATTTTTTCAAGTTGAAGTCTTTGTTGAACATATATTTTATATATAACTTTAAAATTCATGGGAAACAAAAGTTTTCGCAAGAGAAAATTTGATCACACTCGAGATGAAACTCATCATAACCATCAAAGGAAAGAGCATTATTGGAGAAATAAATGAGAACATGAAAATATTGAAGAAAGAAACGATGATAATGTAAATAGAGATTTTCAACAAGAAGAAATCCAACCAGGTATGCATGCACATATTGTCTATATTAAGAGTGTAGAATTCAAATTTAAAATATCGTTTAATATAATGGATTGTAATTACGATTTGATGTTTTTAAAAAAACATAAATATATTTGTCTCATAATGTCGATGAAGACGTTGAAACTGAAATTGAAGTAGAAGACATTGAAATCGATATTGAAGCAGAAGATGAATCACCTATAGGTATGTACATAAATTTAGATAATGCAAGATGAACACTTGTATATAGTTTAGTGAATTTATGTTCGAGTTTTGTTTTTTAATATAAACTTTAAATTGAAATATGGAGGAGAATCTATCAACATTGATGATGAAATATTAGAAAATGTTGATATTGACAAATTTTGGAAGAAAAAAGATAAGCATTATATAAGATATCGAACTAAGAATATGTATAATAATTTTTTCAAAGATGAATCAATAATAGTACAAGCTCAACTTTTACTCTGTCTAATAAAGTCAAGAAATTTAAAAGAAGCTAAATCATTATTGAGTATTCAAAAGTCAACAAAAGATACAAAGGTGAAATACAATGTCTTTGACACTATAACTAATTTATGAAAAGCTTTTGGAAAATCTCGAAACAAAGATGTCAGTGTTGCACATAGAGCGATACAAACAATAATTGTTTCTTCTAGCAATATAAATGATTCGTTGACACGACACATGGAAAAAATGATGGGAACTTCAAGAAAAACATTGTACAAACATAGAAAATTTCGATTGCAAATAGATGAAAATGATGAATTGGCTTGTTGGACAGTGATTTCTAGACAATCCTACAAAGATAGACTTGCATAAAATGTTAAATAATTGGCCCGTAATTGTTGGTTGAAAAAATATCCTATTTCACCACATACAAGGGATGTGTTGCGACAAAGAATAGCACAAAAACAATATGAAGAATGTCCAAAACATATATTTCCAATGACACAAATAGAATAGTTCAATAAGTTCAAAGAAGGGCAGAAAGAAGTTAAAATGTCCATCAATACATTTGTGCAACAAAAACCATGGTTTGTTAGACCCATCGGTGTTCGTGACACTTGTTCGTGTCGTTATCATGTGGAATTTGAGTTTTAGTACGATACTTTTCTTGATTTTAGTAAAACTTTATGGCCAAGTTCACCTCCTCCTTCCACATTATGTGCTTTTATATCGAAAATTCTATGTGAAAGAGAATGTGATGAATTATTTTACAAAAAAATGTGTTGGTGGAAATAAATGTGATCATTGTGGAAATTTAAGTTTGTTTCACTCAAAGTATCCTATTGATATGAATGATCAATCATTTTCTAATATAACATTCAATTGGAAGAGATATGAATATATCAACAGCATGACTCCACATTCCTCAAATGTTATTTCCAAAAGTATTGATTTGAAAGTAGATAAAATCTATGTGACAGATTTTTTGAAGAAGTTTGAGGAAGAAATTTATAAATACACCAAGAATTCACATAGATCTCAATGGAAAGACATACAATTCAAACAATCCCATGAAGTGTTTCCACCAGGGACAATTTTTTATGTAGTTGATTTTGCAGAGAATTACACATTCGTTGCACAAAAAGAAATACAGAGTGAATATTATCATTCTGATAAAGTCACGATATTTGTCCACATTCTATATAAACATGCTCAACGGAGTCTTGATAACATAGAAAACACCAACGACAATCGACATGTTATTAAAGAATATCAATTTTATATAAGTGATGATCGAGCAAACGACACAGATTATGTACAACATTGTTTTGATAAATTTTATGATTCATTGAAAGAACGTGAAATCATATTCGATTGACATTGGATATGGTTAGATGGGTGTGAGGGTCAGTTCAAATATTCACTATAATTCTATCATTTATGTCGTCTTCATAAAATGTCAAACATTACACATTTTTGGAATTTTTTTGAGATTGGTCATGGAAAAGGAGAGCATAATGGTGCAGGGGCATTTGTAAAACGAGCACTTTGAAGGTACCATATGAACCCTCATTCCGATCAATTTGAATCCACTGATCAAGCTGTTGAATGGTGAAAAATGGTGCTAAGACATGAAAATAATCCGTCAAGGGATGTGCATAGGTATGTCTATATATACATGTTACACATGTACACAAGATATTTTTATTTAAAGGTCTTCAAATTTATATTCAATCTTCAATCATTTTCTTGAGAGATTTCAAGTTAACAAGTTCTTGTCTTGTGTAGGTTTTTTTGGTATGTTGGAATCCAAGATGTAAACAAATCAATCCCATATGAAGTCGGTACAATACATGGGACACAAAAAATATATTTAGTTAAAACAAAACATTATCAAGATGCGTTTGCATTTGATATAAGAAATGAGTCTTGTTTTTGTTCAATTTGCATAGAGGATACATAATCCATAGATATTTGCGAAAACAAAAATGAAGAATATGTTAAAGGTTGGAGACATATAGAACTTAATATGAAAGGGAAAATGTCACTTGCAAGCTCGGAGGATATGGAATCAAATGAAACTAGTGTCAGTTGATAACAATAGAGTTTATGATCTTGTTAGAGAAGGTAATTTTTATGTTTAAATTTTTTCAAATAACTTGTAGATGTACTTGTGTGATAATCTAACACAAAATATTTGTTGTCTAATATATCCAATTATTTGCAGGAGATGTTTTTTCCATGGTTTCACTTGTAGACAACATTGAAAACGTGAAATATTATTTGATGTGATGCACAGAACAAAAGGTGAGGTTATTAGAATATTTTGATGATAACGGTTTTATATAGGAAAGAGGATCCATTATATTGAAAGGATATTTTTTTCAAGAAACCCATCAAATCGATACTCATGTTCACTTTCAAGATTACCAGTTAGATGTCAGAAGTTGTCAATATAGTCATTTGGTATGTGCAACATGCATAAAGTTAATAGAAGTTCAATAGAAAAAAAGGTTGGAAAATGGAAAATGTCCAAAGTCGATCATGAATGAATAACTGAAGATGGAATATCATTACGATTTTTTTAAACAAGTGACATGTACATTCCATAATTTTTTATTTTTCATTTAAAGTACATATATTTATGAATATCTAGGTTTCTAGAATCATTTCCATTTTAGTTTACTTTCATGGTCCACTCAATTAAGAAAATTTGTATTTTTGATGAATTATAAAGTTTACCAAACCTTACTTACAATTTCATGGAAGAACCTATAGATTGTATCTAGGGAACCTAAATTGACCTATACTTTGGATGATTATACTTTAATCCTACAATGTAACATCCTCCCAAATCGCTACGATGACAAACCTCACATAACAAGTGCAATTTTTTTTGTGTGTGTATGTAGGAAGGCAAAAATGACATTATAATCAACATCGCAACACGACGACGAACACAATGCAAGCAACTCATGCCACAAAAAACATGAAGACCTAACATAAAAGCACATCTAGGACCTAGAAGCAATGTATGACATTCATTCGACGAAGGATAAGAATGAATACCCTCCTGTCCTACCCTGCAATGGTTAGGACCTCCAGGACACATAAGCAATGCTCAAGCCTAGGTTCCCATCGATTTTGACCATTTAAGGTCTCAGGGCTGGCGATTTTTCTAAGGAACAAGGAGTCGTCTACATCTCACCCGACACAAGCAGACCAAGCCACTAAGCTAAGGACAATCATTAATTATAATAAATAACAACACCCTCAATGGAAGGCGCAAGATAAAAACGATTTTGCCAACAATCCAACCATTAATCAAGGTTAAATGGTCATTATCTACGATTTAAATTGGTGTTAATTACATATTGATTAACCAGTCTAAATTAAATTAGTCAATGAGTTACCAACCAAACTTAACATGAATTACGACTCAATTTAGCGAGTCTGAGTTACCAATTAGATGACATCTATAAATCCAACCAACATCAATTACATATCCAGTTTAGTAAGTCTAAATTTCAGCTAGTCAACTATTCGGCAATTCTAACTTGACCTTAAAAGCAACAAGATTGCAAGTAAAATCATGATTAGACATTAACTACAAATATCTACTTATATCCATATATCCAATTATATCCAATTATATCCATAAATGTAACGAGATCAGATAAGTACATGAACCATTAATAAGAACTTGTTTAAGAGGAAAAACATCACTCCTTAAGGGATAATCCTAGTTAAAACATGATTATACCTAATATAATTAAAGAGATGTTAGTAAATACAAGCATCATTTTGATTCTAGTTACATCATCCAAAATGAGTTAAAAGAGAGGAAGAAAACATGGAGTTTGAAGCGCTGGAAATAAAGGACTCCACTTCAAGGAAAATTATAGAGTAAATTATTTTTCATAAGCGGATCTTCATTACAATCAACATTGAGTGAGCAGTATATCAAATGTTACAAAAATTTGATACAATAGTCAATAAAATAGATAAAAACTTAAGAAAAAAATTATTAAAATAATTAAGCTTTAATTACAATGATAAATATCACATTCAATCCTCAATATATAATTTTAATCTTATTTTTACACCATTCTCTAATTATCATAATTTCCTATTTTATTAAGGGAAAAAAAACACCAAATATAATTAATGATTTATTAAAATATATGGATTCTCTCATAATGCATAAGTGCACACCATGTCCTATGTTATGATATCTCTCATTAGATTGTAGTCAACAAGCAAAGGATTAATGAAATAAATAGGGCTAAGCTAAGCTATGTACACACAACCGGAAATTCAATGTCTTAATTAATGCGTTCACTACCAGGCACAGCCATAGACAAATCTTACCCTAAAATTGTCAATTAATTATTTACCAAAGAATAGCTATTCCTAATTTAAACATTACAGGCCAAGGAACAGTGATAGAAAGTTAACCGATGCAGAACACAAACTCGATGTGAAAGTTTATAGGGTTAACCACGCAATTCCTAAGATTCTATTTTAACCAGTCCATGGCATGGTCCATGGTTTCCTAAATCCATTACACCTCTGGCACACAATAAAAATATATGGACTGTCAAGGAGTAACTCACTAACACTATCAAATTCTACAGGATATTAAAGATGTTATTACACCATTGTCAAAAATGAAGAAATCGATTATTAATTCACTGTCATCAGTTTCAACGCCGAAACAAATTCCAGAGAAAGAAAAATGTTGAAAGGGAAATTTATACAATTACGGTGATACCAAGGTCGCTATGAGGGAAATTTATATAGTACTGGGATACATAAACATGGTCGTGACACGTGTGGTTCTAAAATATGGCTAGCATTAAGCAAGATGCAAGGATATCTAAAGGGAATCTCTATGCAATCCAGACAACTCGCTAGCAACCATAAGACAAACGTAGTCAACTTCTTAAGAAGATTCGTGGTGATACATAGGAAAACATAGTCAAGGGATGAGAGTGAATGACGCACAGGTCATCAACACACAGAGAAGAGATGTGTGTTGGACGCACATAATTCAGCACATAGAAAGTAAGGGTTGTGAGGGACGCACATGCATCAGGATAAAACGTTGAGCACAAGTGTAAAGATGTAGAGCTAAAATGATTAACCCAACATTGATATCATCTAGAATTTCCTTAGTAAAATCAACATCATTTCTTCCTATTCAGGATAAACGACTTCGCTATGTTAAAAAGAAACATTCAAGGAGGGAGATAACAATGATAAGGCAGTTTCAAATCTGATAATACTTTTTTGTTATACCCTAAATAAATTTTCCATCAGAATAATGTTGTTCTCAAAACTCTTTCATCCAAATGTATAAAACGTTGCCAGACACGTAGCAACACATGTTATCTTCTACACCACACCAGTAATATAAATTACGAACAGAAAATTTGTTGGTTACAAAATATACCATCACGCATCATTATATATAAATTTTCTATCACTCAAAATCGTTACCACTGGAATGGAAATAAACATATGTCTAGAAAAAAATCATTGTTATATATTTATAATTTTCGGTCCAAGAAACGTCGAGTAACCAACTCCTTGACATCCCAAAGAAAAGCATAAAATCGTTGTCTCAAGTTAAAATGCAAGTATGAAGTCAATCATAGACAAGGTAGGGATGAACAATCAAGTGCATAACTAAATCAACAAGGACGCAAGGAAATCCATATGCAAGGTTACATTTTGCTAGAAGGCACCAGACAACAAGATGTCAAGGACAACAACAGAGGTAGCTGACGGATGGGTTCATCCTTTGGTTCACCATCCTCGCACAAAAAAGCAGGGTGTTGAGATCCATAGGTCTTTTAATGCTAAGGCGATGACCATAGATCAGGCTCTTGGCTGACTGCTCAGGCAAGGACTGGTGATCTAGGGACGAAGGCTAAACAACCTCAAGGTCACAATAAACACCATAGGGCGGTCATGACATGTGGGAAAACAAAGGCCATGGGAGTCAAAAACCATCGATCTAGGCTAAGGAAAGTTTCAATCACCAATTTAAAAAAAAACATCATTTTACTTTTCCATTAAATAAGAAGATCCAAGCATAAGTCCTAATACATTCTACCATACAAAAATGAAGAGAGTGTATTGTTGCCTGATCACCTGCTCTGAATGATGTCCCGTGCGCTCCATGCAACTCCCGCTCGCCGACTGTCGAGACTTCATTGGTACCTCCCAACCAATGCTAGGGGTACTCTTCTTCCTCCTTAGCCCCGCGAGCCGCAAAGGGGCCACACACACTATCCAGAGATTTTGACTAGCTCCCAACTTTCCTCGCAAGGCTGACCTACCACTCCTCTCCGAGGTGGGTATCTCAACTCCCACAAGTAAATCAGTCAAGTAGATATTTCTGCATCGTAACCTTACACAAACAGAATATGGTGCTTCATCCTTCTCCCTCCTTCATTATATAGAGTTTTGAACTTCCTTTCTTTCCTAAAATCTCATTTAATTAAAAAATTTAAAAATAAATTCCTAAAAATTCTTCTCCGTACAAGTGTCCCCCATCCCCTACATTCCTCCATTATTTAATTTCTTTAATTAATTAATTATCTTATTTCCCTCACCGACCTAGAGTTACTCCTAGAATCACTCCTAGGTGTCCCCAAATTCCCTTACAGGTTTTAAAGGCTTTTCCTATTATTAAATTGCTAATTCAGTTTAAATTATAAAGCTCTTAAATGGTAGATTTTTTACTAAGTTTACTTTCCACTTTTTCCCTTAAGTTCCCCCTTTTCCCTTTTTACGTTTACCTTGTTTCCTAGTTTCCTAATATTTTAGATTTTCCCTCTTTCCCCCTTTTACTTAGAACTCAAAAATCCAGGAGTGGAAATTAACCCTTTTTTCCCTTTTCTTATTTAATTAGTATATTTTAATTTATCAAGGTAATAAAACAATTAAGTCCCTTTTTAAATTTTAATCCAACAGATTTTTTTTGAAACAATTTATTTTTTACTCCCTTCATGTTACAAGATTTAACGAAGATCACAATTATTATTCATGTGGTTTTATTTTTATTATTATTATTATCATTATTATTTTGAGAGATAAAATTTTACCACTAGCATAGTTTAGACTTAAACCTTACATTTTTGTATTTGGACGACATTTAATTAGGGAAATTGTTTTAAAAATACTTAACACGTTATTCTTCCTAAGGCCATCTAGGTTCATTCCTCTATCATCAAAAATGCGACGTGCGCTTCAGGACGCACTAGGTGCTCCAAGGGTGTCACTCACCTCATTTGTTCCCTTGCACGACGTGCCCTTCAGGACGCACCATGTTCTCCAAGGGTGCCACTCACCTCTTGACTGACTTGGTAGACATCAATAACCCCTGGAGTCAATACTCCGCCAGGTGAACGTGTGGGAGACTAAGGGCCTCTAAGGAATAAGGCCCCTGCCTTATTGCGCACCCCTTAGAATCATCATGAGTGATTGTCGCAGTCTTCCCTCAAGGCATCATGGGTCCTCTCGAACTATGTAATCGTTAACCTATAGTTCAAGCCACGACGGGAGTGCTAGTAGGCTGTGGCAGGGCTGTTGTCCACACCTCTCCCTCAACATCTCTAGTAGTCATGCGTGACCCCTTTACTCCACATGTGAGTCTGGTCGGCAAGATATCATCAACCTACATCATCAACAAATCATGTTAGACTATATCAATATCATATCATCTAATCATATGCGCTAATAACATAGTAAAAAAAGTAATCAAACCCCAATGGCACACTCCTTGACTTGATCTAGAGTCCAAGGGGGTCCATCGATGCCTCTGCATCCTCAAGGTCCAAAATCCTGCACACTCAGTAAAACCAAGTCAATACCACCTGTCTATGTCAAAGTGGTAAAACAACATCTCATCAACCCATAACACATCATAATAAAAATCAAATGTTTTAATAGCATAATAATCCAAATCACTTGCGAGAAAGTGTCCTCAAAGAATAAGTTCGCTCAGTGTGCCAGAGCAGGATGTTACATACACCCCCTCTTATTCTAAACTTCATCCTGAAGTTTCACAGTATAAATTCCGAAAATAAGTTTATCACAATATCATATGTCTATCTATCAAACAAAAATGGAAACTGTTGTCACATATCATATGCGTCCTCCTAGGTCGTCAAGTGCAGACTAAAATTGTCCAATTGGACCTTAACTTGATCTACCATTCGATGTCGTAGTTGTAGAACACGATGATCCAAGCTGTGGAATGGCTCAGCCATGAGCACCTTCGCATCTGATACCTACAAGGAACTCATGTCAATAACATGTGTAGGATCACTAATATACTGTCTCAAAATAGATACACGAAAAACATCATGCATACGCCTCAAAGAATCAGGAAAGGCTAGTTGATAGGCCACGGGCCCCTTTCTCTCCACAATCTTGAAAGGTCCCATGAACCTAGGAGAGAGTTTAGCTCCCTTCCCAAACTTGATTGAACTCTTATGCAGTTTAATCCGCAAGAAGACTCGATTGTTGACCTCATAACTACGGTCGACATGGTGTGCATTAGCATAACTCTTCTGTCGATCCTGCACTTCTTTAATCCTTTGTCTTATTGTTTGCATTTGCTCTTCCATTTCTTGGATTACTTATGGTCCCACCAGGACCCTATCCTCGATCCGATCCCAACTCAAAGGAATCTGATATGGTCGCCCATAAAGAAACTCAAAAGGCGCCATCTTAATGGTGCTCTGGTAACTGTTGTTGTAAGTGAACTCCACTAGTGGCAGGAATTATTCCCAACACTTTTGTTGGTCCATCACGTACATATGCAACATGTCCTCCAAGGTCTGGTTCATTCGTTCAGTCTGCCTGTGATATGCAATACTAAAGTTAAGTTGGGTTCCCAAGGCCTCTTGGGAACTCATCCAAAATCATCCAGTAAACACCGATCCTCGATCGAATATAATCCTCTTAGGAACTCCATGCAGCCTCACAATCTCACTGATGAAAACTCTAGCTATGTCAGGTGCCCGATACGTCATATGCACGGGAATGAAGTGAGCACTCTTCGTCAGAGTGTCTACTACTACGAAAATCAATTCATGTCTCATTTCCGTCAGTGGCAATCCAACAATAAAATCCATTGAAATAACCTCCCATTTCGATTTTGGAATAGAATGTGGTTGTAGTAATCCTGTTGGGTGTCTATGTTCAACCTTTACCTGCAGACATTCTAGACATGTGGTGACATAGTTGACTATGTCTTCCTTCTTTCCCTTCCACAGGAATAAGGGATTAAGGTCTACCCTCATCTTTGTGACTCTCGGGTGAGCCATGTAAACTGATCTATGAGCCTCGCTCAGGATCAACATCCTCAACTCATCGTTCAATGATACGTAGATCCAATTTTTAAACCTCAATAAACCATCGCTATCAAAATAAAATCCTTCAAATCATGGTACCATGATTATGTTTTTTTTGATAAAACCCTCGACCTCTTTGTACCAGTCATCGTCATACTGTAAATTTATAATATTTTCACGTAGATTCATCTGAAGAGGCAACACCAAAAATATGTGCGATCTCCGACTCAATGCATCCGCCACTCGGTTCACTATTCCTTTTACGAAGTTGTACTTGCTAAGAAATTCCGACCAACGCCATTGTCGCATGTTCAAGTCGCTTTGCGTAAAGATGTGTTGTAGTCCACAATGGTCAATATTTAGTTCAAATTTTCATCCGACAAGGTAGTGTCTCCAAACCTTCAAGGCATAAACGATGGCTAACAACTCTAAATCATGTGTTGCGTAGTTCTCCTCATGCCTTCTCAATTTCCTCAAAATGTAATTGATCACTCGTTCATCTTGCATAAAGACTCTACCTAAGCCTTCCTTGGATGTGTCAGTGCATACCAAGAAGTTTGCATCCATGTCAGTGACCTTTAGTATCAGTGTTATTGTCAACAATTCCTTGAGCCTCTAAAATTCTTCCGCACATTTCTCGGTCCAAACAAACTTCTTGTTCTTCTTCTGCAACTCCATGATTGGACTTGTTATCTTTGAAAACCCATCGACGAACCATCGATAGTATCCTGCTAAACCCATGAAGCTACACACTTCTAGGACATTCGTTGATGCAGGCCATTCCATAATAGCCTTGACCTTGGCTGGATCCACAACGATGCCTTCGCTGGAGATGACATGCCCTAAGTAGTGAGTATTCGATTGATAAAATGAGAATTTGGATAACTTCCCATACAATTTGTGCTCTCGTATACACTGTAGTACCAAGTGCAAGTGCTCGTCATGCTCCTTCGTCATCCGAGAGAAAATCAAAATATCTTCAATGAATACTTGGACGAACTTGTCCAAGTACTCGCGGAACACCCTGTTCATTAAAATCATAAATACCCCTAGGGTGTTTGTCAGTCCAAATGGTAACATGGTAAACTCATAATGCCCAAACCTCATCTTAAAGGCGGTCTTAGGGATGTCATCCTCCTTGATCTGTAACTAGTGATACCCTGATCGAAAATTGATCTTGGAGAACACCGTTGCACCCTTCATTTGATCGAATAGATCATCAATTCTTAGCAACGGATACTAATTTTTTATCGTTGCCATGTTCAATTGATGGTATTCAATGCATAGCCTCTATGACCCATCCTTCTTTCGTATGAAAACAATAGGCGCACCCCACGGTAACATGCTTGGACATATCAGTCCCAGGTCGAGCAACTCCTTCAGTTGAATTTTCAACTCTTGTAACTCCAGGGTCGACATCCGATAAGGCATCCTTGCTATCAATTCAGTCCTCAGTTTTAGGTCTATGTTAAACTCCAAATCGCTCTTTGGGGGCATCCCAGGTAACTCCTCCAGAAATATGTCTGCAAACTCTCTCACAACCAGAAGGTCTTCTAAACCTTCCGCTACTCCCTTCTCATTTAATGCAAGGATCACATAAATCTTGCACCCCTTGTGCATGATCTTACAAAGTTGAAAGGAAGAGATGAACCTCAAGGAAACTCCCTAGTTCTAGCCTACAATTACCTATATCTATCCCTTTTCATCGACCAATATCAATCGTTTTGTCTTACAGTTGAGTATCACCTCATGTGATTCCAGCCAGTCCATACCAATTACGACATCATAAGATCCTAAGTTCGTGACGTACATGTTGGCCCTTGTGACAAAATCTCCCAAGTTAAGGATACATCCCGTAACCTTTCCTCCAACCTTCTGTCTAGTTCTCAAAGCCATCTCTACAAAGCTAAACTCATCCTATTAAACTGCCTTTACCTTAATCCTTTTAGTGTTGCACCAGAAATGAAACTCTTGGTAGCACCAGGATCTATCAAAATACAAAGGTTTTGGTTAGAGACGGTACCTTTCGTCTCAAGCACAGTCGACTGGTGCTATTCCTGGTGGTTATTCACTACTTCATGAATCCGATGGGCCTTGCCCATATCTCCCATGGTAGTGGGTTCGGCTCATCTAGACGCTCTAGTCCTCTCCACTGGGTAGTCGCGCTGGTAGTGTGGCTCCCCACACATCCAACACCCCTTCTTCGGCCCAATATTCCTAGTACTTGAAGTAGAAGATGACGATCCACCGGCCTGGAATCTTGGTCTATTCTGCTAAACATGCCTAAACTATTGTTGTTGTAGTCGACATTGTTGATGCTATGGTCCTCAATAAGGTGTTCGCTACTAAGTCATTGGTCACTGAGGTGTAGTGAAAGTGGATCCCCTCTGGAAGCCATGATATCTCGGCATATGTCTCGATTGTGTCTGATGCTGCTGTGCACTAGATGACACCTACCCTGCTGGTCTTGATGGAGTCTTGGTCTGACCCTCATTGATAAGATTCTCCTCTGCTATGAGGGCCTTCTAGACGACATCATGCAAGGTTTGAGGCCTAAAAATCCTGACCTTTGCACATATGCTACCATTAAGGTTGAACAAAAACCTGTTGACCTTAAGTTTCTCAGTGTTAAGGTGCGAATCATATCGGAGCAACTCCATAAAATGGGCCTCGTACTTAGGCACTGTATGACTGCCCTGTAGTAAGTTGTTGAACTCATTGAGCTCATGATCAATGAATTCCTCTGAAAGGTACCTCTCTCGAAACCGTTCCTCAAACAGTTCCCATGACATGTCTTCGACGACCATGTTCAGTTGTGGTAGGAGCATATTCCACCATAGAATATCACTCCCCTTCAGTTGAAAGACCTCCATGCGGAACTTTATGTTGGAGGTATAATCATGAAGTGCAAAGAACATCACCATATTCTCCAACCATGCCTCGACGACTGCACCGTCCGTGGCACCAAAGAACTCAGGAAATTTGACCTTCTCGAGCTCACGGTGAATGCTATCAGTACCGACCGGAGCGTGCAGAAAAACCTCAATGGGTTTCGGTGCCCTGGCTTCATCTCTATCCAAACGGCTGATAAGTGCCTCAGACATGCGTTGAAAATATCTCATCATTTCAACCACATCACCAACTACTATTTGATCCTGTCCGACAACCTGTTCTTATCCCTAGGGTTTAGATCCCTCAGGCATGGATGCTACTGGAGGTGTCACGCCTCCTCCCCTAGCACCACGTCCTCTGCCTCTGCGACGTCCTCTAGCCATGATTACCTGCATGAATACAAGTCAACTCAATTAGTAACATTATAATCAAATCATACAAATGAAATCCCTAGCGATCCCAAGTCATGGGTCAAACTCACTCTGATACCACATGTAACATCCTCTCAAATCACTACGATGACAAGCCTCAGATAACAAGTGCAATTTTTTTTTGTGTGTATTTAGGAAGGTAAAAATGACATTATACTCAACATCACAACATGACGATGAACACAACGCAAGAAACTCACTCCACAAAAAACATGAAGTTCTAACATAAAAGCACATCCAGGACCTGGGAGCAATGTACGACGTTCATCCGATGAAGAATAAGAATTACTACCTGCCCATCCTACCTTGCAATGGCTAGGACCTCTAGGACACATAAGCAATGCTCAAGCCTAGGTTCCCATTGATTTTGACCATTTAAGGTCTCAGGGCTGGTGACTATTCTGAGGAACAAGGAGGCATCTACATCCCGCTCGACACAAGCAGACCAAGCCACTAAGCTAAGGACAATCATTAATTATAATAAACAAAAACACCCTCAACAGAAGGCACAAGCTAAAAACGATTTTTCCAACAATCCAACCATTAATCAAGGTTAAATGGTCATTATCTACGATTTAAATTGGTGTTAATTACAGATTGATTAACTAGTCTAAATTCCATTAGTCAACGAGTTACCAACCGAAATTAACATGAATTATGACTCAATTTAGCGAGTCTGAGTTACCAATTAGATGACATATATAAATCCAACAAACATCAATTACATATCCAGTTTAGTAAGTCTAAATTTGAGCTAGTCAACTATTTGGCAATTCTAACTTGACCTTAAAAGCAACAAGCTAGCAAGTAAAATCATGATTAGACATTAACTACAAATATCCACTTATATCCATATATCCAATTATATCCAATTATATCCATAAATGTAACGAGATCAGATAAGTACATGAACCATTAATAAGAACTTGTTTTAGAGGGAAAAAATCACTCCTTAAGGGATAATCCTAGTTAAAACATGATTATACCTAATAATTAAAGAGATGTTAGTAAATACAAGCATCATTTTGATTCTAGTTACATCATCCAAAATGAGTTAAAAGAGAGGAAGAAAACATGGAGTTTGAAGAGCTGGAAATAAAGGACTCCACTTCAAGGAAAATTATAGTGTAAATTATTTTTCATAAGCGGATCTTCATTACAATCAACATTGAGTGAGCAGTATATCAAATATTACAAAATTTGATACAATAGTCAATAAAATAGATAAAAACTTATGAAAAAAATTATTAAAATAATTAAGCTTTAATTACAATGATAAATATCACATTCAATCTTCAATCTATAATTTGAATCTTATTCTTACACCATTCTCTAATTATCATAATTTCTTATTTTATTAAGGGAGGAAAAACACCAAATATAATTAATGATTTATTAAAATATATGGATTCTCTCATCATGCATAAGTGTACACCATGTCCTATGTTATGATAGCTCTCATTAGATTGTTGTCAACAAGAAAAGGATTAATGAAATAAATAGGGCTAAGCTAAGCTATGTACATGCAACCAGAAATTCGTTGTCTTAATTAATGCGCTCACTGCCAGGCACATCCATAGGCAAATCTTACCCTAAAATTGTCAATTAATTATTTACCAAAGAATATCTATTGCTAATTTAAACATTACATGCTAACGCACAATGATAGAAAGTTAACCAATGCAGAACACAAACTCGATGTGAAGGTTTACAGGGTTAACCATGCAATTCCTAAGATTCTATTTTAACCAGTCCACGGCATGGTCCATTGTTTCCTAAATCCATTACACCTCTGGCATGCAATAAAAATATCTAGATTGTCAAGGAGTAACTCACTAACACTATCAAATTCTGCAGGATATTAAAGATGCTATTACATCATTGTCAAAAATGCAGAAATCAATTATTAATTCAATGTCATTAGTTTCAATGCTGAAATAAATTCCAGAGAAGGAAAAACATTGACAGGGTAATTTATACATTTACGGTGATACCAAGGTCTCTATGAGGGAAATTTATATAGTATTGGGATACATAAACATGGTCGTGACACGTGCGGTTCTAAAATATGGCTAGCATTAATCAAAACACAACGATATCTAAAGAGAAGCTCTATGCAATCCAGATAACTTGCTAGAAACCATAAGACAAACGCAGTCAACTTCTTAAGCAGATTCATGGTGATACACATGAAAATGCAGTCAAGAGATGGGAGTGAACGATGCACAGGTCATCAACACACAGATAAGAGAGGTGTGTTGGATGCACAAAATTCAACACGCATAAAGTAAGGGTTGTGAGGGACGCACATGCATGAGGATAAAACACCGACCACAAGTGTAAAGACACAGAGCTAAAACGATTAACCCAACACCGAGATAATATGGAATTTCCTTGGTAAAATCAACATCATTTCTGCCTATTCAGGATAAACGACTTTGCTATGTTAAAAAGAAACATTCAAGGAGGGAGATAACAATGATAAGGGAGTCTGGACTCTAATAATAATTTTTTGTTATACACTAAATAAATTTTCCATCAGAGTAATGTTGTTCTCAAAACTCTGTCATCCAAATGTATAAAATGTTGTCAGGCATGCAGCAACACATGCTATCTTCTACACCACACTAGTAATATAAATTATGAACAGAAAATTTGTTGGTTACAAAATATACCATCACGCATCATTATATATAAATTTTCTATCACTCAAAATCATTACCACTGGAATGGCAATAAACATATGTCTAGAAAAAAATCACTGTGATATATTTATAATTGTCGGGCCAAGAAACATCAAGTAATCAACTCCTTGACATCCCAAAGCAGAGAATAAAATCGTTGTCTCAAGTTAAAATGAAGGTATGAAGTCGATCGCAGACAAGGTAGGTGTTACACATTATTTTCATCATCCCTATGATCGTTAATGATGTAAACCTATCTGTTGCCTTCAGAGGGGTCAAAGTGGCCTGAGTTCCTAAAGAGAGAAGGGAGAAGAACGTTTCCTGAGAAAAGAGGTTGCATTTTCCTATGTAAAAACCTTATAAAAAAGGATGTTTGCATGTTGCTATATAGGCAGGGTGTGAGAATGACCCATTCTCGCAGGTTGCACTATAGCCAAGGTGCGAATAGTTCGTAGGTTGCACTATAGCTAGGGTGTGAGAATGCCAGCACGTGGGAAAAACAAGCATTTTCTCTAATATTCTAGAAGGAGAAGCTTATATGGTGAGGTGGCATCCGAATGGTTTGGATCTTACTCGCTTTCATGATTTAGTGGGATCATCCTAACCTCCTCACCTTATCTTCTTCAACTTATAAAAGGAGATGAATTCTCATGGAGAAAGTTAGATTTTGGTTGGCTTGGAATTATTAGCTTGGTTAGAGTGGATTTGAGATTTTCTTTGTCAAGATAGATTGTGAGTAGCTATCAGATCTATGGTCTCAGAATCCTTGGAGAAAGAAGTGTGTGGGGAACGAAGGACAGTTGGAAGGGACCTTACGACATCAAGGCAACGGTTGTAATCTCTCTTTCACATTTAATATGATACAGTAATATGTTTCTTTCCCATAAAGTTAGATTTATTTTATTACATAACTCCTTGATCATATGTATAGATTATCTATTGAATATATTATTTGATTTCACTTTGGTTGGTTTGTGTTGTTTTGATCTTGACTGCACGAGAGCGTTGGAGTGAAGAAGGAGCAACAAAGATTAAGGAAGTGATTATAAGGTATGTCTCTTATTATCATTTCCAATTTAATTCAATAGTTAGATCTAAGGAAAGTGATATATTCTATTCTGTTTTGTTCTAGATCCAGGTGGATCTAGGGAGATCAGTTTGTGTCCGCACTTACGGATTAATCCTGAAACAAAATTGGTGACTCCACTGGGGAATGGATTGTTTCCTGGTTAGTCTAGTTTCCCTTGCTTTGATTGCTTGATTTATGATCTCTGAGTCTGTGGGAGATCCATCAAGACTCTCTGGATCTGAGAGTTCTCTTAGAATTTTTTCCCTTTTTTCAAATTTTTCTTGTTTATAGGCATTCTCGCACTGTACCCTTTAGTGGCCTGTGAGAATCACTTGGGTTCACACCCTGGTGTTTAGTGCAGTGCGAACACCTCGCAGTCAACCCATGTCTAGCCTGCAAGAATACCTAATTCTCGCACTGTAATATACTGCTAGCCTGCGAACTTGTTTGTGAAAATTTTTGGATTGGGTTTTGTCCTATTTTTTGATTCCTAGTTTTTCTTTGATCAGCTGGATTGAACTTTTGGAGCCTATATTGATCTGTTTACAGTCTTCTTGACATCCTTTGAGTTTCTTTTAGCCACTTTTGCTTTGTTTGATTTTGAAGGATTAGTCTCTTTCTTTGAGTGTCTTTCAATTACAAAGCGTGTGTTTTCTTTAGAATTGTTTAGGGAAAGATCAGATTTCTTCTGAATAGTTCGCTTTAAAAGAAAACTTTTAGTTTGGGTTTCT
>ML789578.1:313725-343446 GCA_009831015.1 Picea engelmannii
ATCTTAAAATTCTATTATGAGTATCCATTGGTTGAGTGATGATGGACCTTTTGTGCTAGTTGAATGATTTTTTCTAGTTGAAGCTTTGATTTTATGTTTCCTAGGATTGATGTGAGATATAAAGGGTGTTAAAAATTGGTATATCTTATGTATTTTTTGTGTTAAATAAAAACTTGAAAATGAGTTGTTCATTAATGGTCCACAATGTTTGACAACAAGATGCGACAGGTAATACCATAGAGGGAGTAATACCACAGAGGGTTAGGGAAAACTTCAAAAAATACCTCTGTGGCATATGCTTTGTGGCAAGGTAATACCATAGAGGGAGTAATACCACAAAATTGGATCAGATTAAACTGTAAACCATAAGCCATGATCATATTAAATCGTAAACCATGATCATATTAAACCATAAACCATATCTCGTTCATAAAACAAATATTCTTTGTATGTTTCCTATGTGGTGTCTCAAGCCCTCACACATGATGAATGAGAACCAAAGATAAATGTTATAACCTATTGGTGGGCGAAATTGACATTCCGTCAACTGGGAGAGTGGAACCGGTCCGGGGTTGTCTAAATAACCCAAGCCGTTTGGAATGGACCACCCTGACGAGTTTAACAGCTCCATTGGCCTCCCTAAGGTCTTTTAAGAAAACCAAAGATAAAACTAATCTAAACTAACTAATCTATCTAAAACAAATAAAACTAACTAAAACTAACTAAAACTAACTAAAACTAACTAACTAAAACTAAATAAAAGAAACTAAACTAACTAACAATAAAAACAAACTAATATACTAATCTAATTAAAACAAACTACTAAATAAACTAAAACTAAATATAACTATTCTAACTATTATATACAATCTACTAATGACTATTGTAATAACTCAAATCAACTATCTAATTACCAGTTGCAATATTACTTATTCACAAATATACACTATAAACAATCTACAGATTTAATTAAAACCTGCAAAACTCGTATGTTTTCTGCTCTAAGACAACAAGATATATTTGTTTATTTTTATATTTTATGAAAAAGAAATAAACATTACTGAAATTAAACAATCTAATATATTTACTGAAATTAAACAATCTAATATAAATCTAATTAAGCTTATATCTGAATTAAACTACTTAATGAAAACAGTAAACAAAAGACTAACTGACCTGGAAACGCTCCAAGTCTGTCCTGTGTGTGATAACTTCTAAGCTGGTCAGAGGAGGGAAACTCACACCGGATTGATCCCAAAAGGTTCTCGTAGACGATTGGTTGTGCTGCTCTTTGAGTGGTTTAACAGGACAAACAAGACATAAAAAATCATAACAATCATAAGATGTATAAATCTCTGCAATAAGGGAAGCCTGTTATGCAAAAACTTATATTTAATAATTCAATCAATGAAGAAGATAAACCTGCCATTCACTAACTGAACTAACAATTGTTATGTCTTTTATAAAATTGGAAGAAACCAGATATGGATTACAGTGATTAAACTTATATCATTTGCACATGATTTAGATATGTAAATTAGTCATAAACCATATACAAATTGATATACACAACATGAAACAAAATCTTGATATATTGAGAAGCTAAAGCTGTGACAAAACATCAATTCTGCTTCAGTCTGTATTAGAAATCCATTATCCTTGTTCTCCCATGAATGAGGATGTCATTATTACAAAAATCATAAGTATATATAGGTCTCTTCACAAGGTAAAACTTCCTTGTGGATAATATCAAATTGTTTTACATAATCTGGGAGATATCCCAAAATCACCTAAACTAGGAAATCAAAATGCAAGTAAAATCTTTGAGATATATCCTAACTGCTCATCCACTTAATTGCAATTTTGAATTTACCTGCAATGGAATACTAATATCAAATTAGAGAGATATTTCAGTAACAAAACACTAAAAAATTGATCCTGCAAACTTAGCTACAGAATCATCTGATTCTGTAGCTAGTCTAAAATAGTATACAGGACCAGATAACAATCAAACCAAATATTTTTAAAACAATCCAATTTAATTTTCTTTTAATAAATATCCTAAACGAATCACTATGATTCCAATGAATTTACTAACAAAATCGAAAAAGATGCAATTGAGACAGGGTAAGGATACTCTGTTTTTTAGTTGCCATAAAATTAGGTCGAACCATAACAAGATTGTTTCATAACAAACGAAATCAATGGTAAATCATACCATATAAAATACGATGTAACACAATCATAATTGATTTGTTACTGTTGTATAAGATTCATATTGTTTTAATCAAATGCCAATAAGGAAAGGCTATTACGATTACAGTCAACATGAAATATGCACAATCAACATCAACAAACTTCGCCATAGATTTCGATCGTAGGGCGTTACACAGTCAGCAGACAAGATCACAATAATGATCACAACCATCACAAATCGACAAAGGTGGTAATCGTAAACTGGGCAATCAATCGAATTGAATCATGACTAAGTCAAATATAGAAACAAATCGTAATCCTGGGCATGATCATTTTCGTTCAACAAATCAAATTTAAACAGTACATTTTTTGCAATATGAAACGAGCTGATAACGCGGTCAAACGATGTGAATTGAACAGTTGCAATTTGGTTCTGCATTAACAGAATAATATTCGAATTGACCAAATCAGCCATGGGATATAACATTATAACAGTTATGCCAACTATATCGTATAGAATATAACCAATTCGAATCGAAACATTGACTGTGTTCATAATTGGAATATCAGAAACAACCCGTGTTTGGTAAATATTAACAACTTCAATAGGCAACAGAATATTCAATTGAAGCTAAATTAAAACAATCAAATCTATCCCACGATCAATCGAATCAAATCCAAATCTAATTGAAACTTAAAACAATAACGAAATTCGATTTATTAAAACAAAATTATATACAAAAATTCATGCTTATGTGACAAAGCAAATCCACAGTGTAAACAGAGCTGTGGGTTTATCATATAAATAGGTGATAATCATACCAGTGAGGTTGCTCGAGCTATGCCAGTTCTGAATTAACAACCGTTGTAGCTGACTCCACGTTCTTAAACAAAATCGAACCTGTTGTTCATTGTTTCTTATCAGTGGATGGCATGTTTTCCTTTTGATTGGTGAGTGTTGCAACTTGATCCTCCAGAGCACGAATTCTGGACTGCAGCATTGGCACGTTGAGATAATACCTTTCTAACCATGCGCCACACTGATCACATGGTGGAGCAGCTGATTCGGATCGAGCAGGAGGGGCTTTTGACGAGTCACCGAGGGTTTCACAAGGCATTTTGATGCCAGGAAAATCAGGATCATTTTGCAAGCAAGGTGGTAGGTTTTTGACAAAATCGTATGAGGGTTTGTCACACAGTCCTTCAGAATAGGGATACTCACTTGCCAGGTATCGTTCAATATCTGAGTCAGAATCTTCACTCACCATGATAGGGTCAGGGTTGACATAAACTTTTGGTTTGTTTCTTGTCATGCGAGATATTAACCAGGCATTCTTCTTGCCTTTGGAATTCGTAATAGGTTTGGCCTTAGGCCTTTTAGCCACAGGTTTAACATTTTCCACATCTGTGGTGACAAAATTGGGTAGGTCAATAGGAGAGTCGGGTAGGGGTTTAGGTAACAGAGCACTATAAGGAACAGGGGGTACTGACTTACTCTCGCTCACCACAGGTTTGTCAACCTATGGTGGGCTAGAATCATCAAAATTATTGCGTTTAAGAAAATCATTCCAACAGTCTCAGCGTAACCCCAAATGACAAACCACAAGCATTTTAATTAACCCAAAACGGAATAGGTTGTTATCGGCATGGTTCCTCTTATATATTTTAGACATTTTAAACAGACTCCTATGAAAGTAGTAAGGCATATTAAGATCATATCCCATGAAAACCAAAAGTAGCCGGAGGTGGTACAAGAAAACAAAACCATACCTGCCCTCGCAGGTGATGAATTGCTTGGTTACCATCAGTAAGTCATGCCATCATTGCTTTAGCATATTCGCGGGTAAACCTTTGTCACAGGAGCTCACTCTTCATGACTGGAAGAGCAATGTCCACGAGACATCTTCCACTTTGCAATTTTTTGACCATTTATGTCCGACAGTAGGCAGACCGGTAGCTAAACTGAGAAAATGCTCATCAATTTCCAGCTGCACATCCCCAACCTTGGCTCGGCAGCCATCAAAGGTTAATGCAAATTGCCAAGCCACGCTAGGGTTATAGCCATTAAACTTTTGTATGAACGGGAGCCATCCGAATTCCTCAAGGTCACTGTAAGCACCATCGAACATCAACAAAGCTTGGCAACCATTGGGCTCAGCCCTTACGACTGGAGCCATGGCACGGGCGCATGGTAGCGTTCGGATAAACACACAGGAGAAAAATCGCTTAGGCCAAAAGCTGAGAACGATGAAAGGGGAGACAAATCAATATGCGCGTGCGAAGGTGGTGGGTTAGTTCACCGCCATGCAAAACATTAATGGTAGAGTACAACGTCAGTTTTGCTGATCTATGGTTCGAAACCATGAATGTTCAACAAATCAAACCCACAAATTAATCATACGCCAAGTAACAATTCAAACCATAAAATCAAAACCCCAAAGTTTAATCAATGCACCATTGCATAACTTCAAACCATTGCCATTCAATATAAAATCAAATTCATATGTTTCCCATGCGCTTGTTGCATAATCAAAGTTTATAAAACATGATAAGAGATTTCATAAAATCGATAAGCCAAGAGCTTACAATAGTAAGGATCACATTATATAAGAACCAAAATCAACCATGAACCCTATATAATCAAGTATAATTCATACATTTACATCCTCAATGCCTTATCAATCAAATAAAAGTCAGGTTGCACAATCAAAGCAAGAATGTCATAGTTTGAAAAATCTCTTCAGCCACATAATAATAAACCAAATGTAAGTGCCTTTCAGAATATCAGTAAAAGACTATGACAGTTCAAATAACGATGGAGGAATTTTCACGCTTTCAGTCGTGAAAAATAAATTGAAACCAATTTGCAAACGTCACATGAAATGAAAATATCGTTAATCTGCAAAATGCGATGAAAATTTGAAGTTCAGGAGGCAGAGGTGTAGGCAACTTTTAAGGCAATTAAAAAATTGAATTGGCTGCCAACAATGGCAACACACTGGGAGAAGCAGTTATCTCTGTTAATAGAAATGAATTCAGATTAGGACAACAGAGAAAAATTCAACTCAAAAACAACAACCAGAAAATCGTACAAACATCATCATTTACTATATTTTCCAGCGATGTTTTAAAAGATGCAAACTAATAACAGTCTTAAGATCATCAAGCCACGATATTGATGGTAAAATCTTCAATACTGTTGGCATGGCCACTACTGCCAACAGGCATCCATAGCCTCGACAGGGTTTCCATTTAACCTACTCGGACATCCGTATCCTATCAAGAAGTTCTAGATCAGAATAAAGGACTTTAAAAAGAAATTTCTTATAATTTTTTACAAATTTCGTGTACCCGAGATTGCTTTGCTGCCAGCGGGCCTGTTCAGTACCCCGGCAAAGTTTTCTTGGCACCATGCTTGCATTTACCCGCTACCAGCGGACCTGTTCAGTATCCTGGTAGGTTTACAAACACTTCCCACAGCTCTTATTTTATTTTTTTATTTTTCTTTTGTGTATAGTTGAGCGGGGTGACGCTGGAAAATCTTAATTATTTTATCATCTTTTTTAGCCCTCATCAGAAATTTTTGATACTATTCTTTATTCAGCTCCAGAAATATTTTATTTCTAAAACAACATACTATGACAGGGAGACATCCTTTTGAGTCATTCCTTTATGGAAAAGGGACAGTGTAAAAATATTAAAGATGATCATGACAAACTTTGCTCAGAGATTGAAATTAGAAAACTTCTTTCAAACAACAAAATTTTCAAACATAAATATCAGTTTTTAGAAATATATCACTGATGTTCATACAACCTTTCAGGATTTATTTCAGCGAAGAAACGTTTCTATGGTCTTGGTCTAAATGGCTCAGTGCACAAGCATGCAAAATGTTTTAAAACATAAAAAACTGATCAATCCAAATCAAAACCAAAAATGAAAACAAAGGAAAATAAAAACAAAAAGAAATATTTACATAATATACAAGGTAGTAATCAAGCAAAGTATCTTTTCAGGGATTGGCCATTCACCGGATAGGTGTCAAGCTACCCTTCAAGATTCTGCAATCAAAAGGAACTAGGACCCAAATTTTCAGCAATCAAAAATGGCCCAAGCCACAAATTTTGAAACTTGGTGTGCTCACCCTTTCCTTCGTGTGGTTTGTCCCACTTTAAGACGAGATCGCATACTTCAAAATTCCTATCAGAAGCAGAATTAGAATCGAACCAGATTTTAATCATTTGTTGATGTTGGTCTAGTTTACGCTTAGCTTGGGTTCTTATTTCTTCTAACTTCATCAAAGCGTTAATATGACTTTCTAAAGGGGGACAATCTTCTTCTTGAACTTTTTGTGACAATTGGAGCGAAGGAAGAAGAATGTGAGGTGGCAGAATGGCTTCTCTGCCATAAACAAGAAAAAAGGGGGAATTACCTATAGTGGCTTTGGGTGTTACCATATCAGCCCATAGTGCATTCAACAGTGCATTGTGCCAGTTCTTGTGATTTTCAGCCACGGTTCTCTTGATAATTTTGATCAAGTTCTTGTTTGTTGATTCTGCTAAGCCATTACCTTGGGAGTAGTAACTAGCAGAATACTTCAACTTTATTCCTTTCTCTAAAGAGAACTCACTCATCTCTAGAGAAGAAAAGTATGAAGCATTTTCAAAGACTAGACAATCAGGGATACCGAAACGAGCGATGATATTCGAGTTTAGAAAAGCGATCACCTGACTTGTGTTAACAGTTCTTAGCACGGTGGCTTCAGACCATCGAGTAAAGTAATCAGTGGTTGTCACAATATACTTTTGTTGTTGTGAGGATGGAGGGTTAATATGACCAATGATATCAAGGCCCCATTGCTGGAAAGGAGAATCGACTGTAATGGGTTGCAAGGGGAAGGATGGCTTTTGTAATCGCCCTGATGCTTTCTGACAAATGATACATTTACGACACAAGGCATGGGAATCTCTAAAAAGCGTCGGCCAGTAATAACCGACACTTAGAACCTTATGAGTAGTGTTATCACCACCGAAGTGACCACCAGCTTCTCCTGCGTGCAACTCGAGCAAGACTCTTTCTGCTTCGTCCTTTTGAAGACAACGCATCAGTATGTCGTCAAAATTCTGACAAAACAGTATACCATTAACTAGATGAAAGGAGGCGGACTTTAGTCTCAACAATCTTCTTTTGGCAGGGTCAAGGTGACGGGGTGCTGATCCATGTTCAAGACAAAATCGAATATCGTCATACCAAGGACTTACGAGGTTTTGTGCACAACAAATCAAACTCTGATTGCGTTGTTCTAGGTTTGACGTATTACTATCTTCTTGCTATTTGGTTTCTGAATCAACTACCAACTTACACAACCCTTGGCCTCTCACGATATGTGATGGGGTGATTTCTAGGTCATACTCCTGCAATGAGGTGACCCAGTTGGCTCTTTTCTCTCCTAACTCCTTTTGCACTAACAAGTTCCTAACGGCAGGGTAGGGGACAATGACCTTTGTCCTTGACTTCAAAAGATAGGACCGGAAATGCTTAACTGCCTTGAAGACAGCGTAGGCTTGCCGACCGACCGCTGGGTATTTAAGTTCAGCACCTTTGAAAGAAGATCTCATAAAGGCGATGGGTACTTCGTTGTTCTCGGGGTTCTTCTGAGTTAGGACTGCGGCATAGGAATGATCAGAGGCAAAAGTATAGAGTGTAAAGTCTTGAGAGAAATCAGGGCTCATGAGAGACAGAGCATCTATTATGGCCTTCTTTATAGCATTGAAAGCTTGGTTTTTTGTAGGTCCTCAGTGATATTGGGTGTCTTTCTTAATCAGGTTCTGGAGAGGCCTGACCATT
Organism: Picea engelmannii; assembly: GCA_009831015.1. NCBI lineage: Eukaryota > Viridiplantae > Streptophyta > Pinopsida > Pinales > Pinaceae > Picea > Picea engelmannii. Next base: position 321,769 of record ML789578.1, read on the forward strand.
TCGGAGAAACTGGGGACAAATCTTCTCATGAAATTAATCTGGCCTAGGAAAGACTGCATAGATTTCTTGGAGGTAGGTGGGGGAAGTTTAGCGATGACTTGGGTCCTCTCGGGATCAATAATCATTCCATCACTAGACACAATGAATCCTAGTAATTTACCCTGTTCTACTGCAAATATGGACTTCTTGGGGTTCAAGGAGATGCCGTATTTACGACATCGTAGCATAACGGCTCGTAAGTGAGCTAGATGATCGTCTTTGTTTTTAGAATAAACGGTCACATCATCTAAGTAGACTACTATGGAATGATTGATTAAACCTCTAAAAGCAATGTCCATTGCTCTCTGAAAGGTAGCACTGACGTTAATCAATCCAAAGGGCATTTTGCGATAAGCGTAAGTGCCCCACAGGGTACGAAAGGTAGTTTTTAGTTGGTCTGGCGGAGACATCAAGACTTGGTTGTATCCAGAGAAACCATCCAGTAAGGATAGCCTCTCAGATCCAGATACTTGTTGAAGAATCTGTTCCATGGGAGGGACAGGATAATTATCTTTTTCAGACGCTTTGTTGAGGTTTCAGAAATCGACACAAAGTCGAATTTCCCCATTTTTCTTCCGCACTGGGATGAGGTTGGACACCCATTGAGTGTGTCTAACAGGAAAAATTATTTTAGCACTTAGGAGTTTATTCAATTCTTTTTGTACGGTCGGCTCTAGTTTAGGATGCATTTTCCTCAGTTTCTGTTGGAAGGGTAAGGTTTGGGGCTTCATCGGGATGACATGCTGTATAATATTAGGATCGAATGTTTTAAGATCATCGTAAGTCCATGCGAAGACATCCTTGAATTCTTTAAATAATTTAACAAAAGCAGCTTTTTCTTGTCTAGAACATCCCAAGCCTAAGTTGATACACTGAGGATTTTCACTAGTCCCTAAATTGACTTTTTCATAAGACAATGACGAACTGTTGGTTTTACAATTAACCGTCTTTTTAAATTTATCTTCAAAATCATAAAACTTTTCTAGTCTGACAACAGATTTGGGTATGAAATTTACCATGTCCGATAGAGCTTCAGGAGACTTCGGATTAGGTATTACCGTAAAGTCGTGCAAATTGTCGTCGTGTGATTGTTCATCTATCACCGCGCCTTGGAAGGTTTCTTCCATGTGTATAAAGTTAATGATTTGCTGATCATCATCAAATACTCTCCAATTTGTGATATTGTCAGGAATAGATGGTCGAAACAGTAGCTCCATGGAGAATGCGTTCGGGGATAAGCCTTCTGCAGGAAGAAGTTTAGAGGCAACATTAGCTAGTAGATCTGCTTCAGCATTATTTAATCTAGGAATGGAATTTATATTAAAAGAAGAAAAATTGTTCTTTAATTTCCATACTTCAGACTGATAGCATTTGAGATGCGGGGAAAGACAATGTATATAATTTCTCACCTGCCTGACCACTATCTCAGAGTTGTCGAATACAATCAGATTTTGAATGTGCATGTCCAAGGATTTTCTGAGACCTTGCAATAAAGCCTCATATTCTGCGATATTATTAGTACATTCAAATTCTAACCTACAAGCCAACAATGTTTTGTTACCTGTCGGGTCGATAATGATGCAGCCTGCACCAGCTCCTTCTTTAGACTTGGAACCATCAAAGTATAAAGACCAAATTTGATTTCCATCAGGCTCACAGGACTGTTGGATAGAAGCTATTGGTTGCGTACATGCTTTTATCTCGGATTGTTGTTGCGGATTGTTGATAAGTGAAGCTTCATCCATAAAATTTCCGAAGAAGGTGTCCATCCCTTGGACTTCAGGTGAATCAGCCGGAGGTGTATATGGTTCATTGGGATAATTCAAGTCTGTTACCATGAACTTGAGGTAACGCTCACGATTCACTCTGATCTTGTTGGGCTTACTGTTTTCTGGAAGCCATAAGTGAGACCAGTCTGTTGCGAAGTAACCATGTAGCTGCTCCAACCAGTCCCTGCTCAAAAATAGACCATACACTTCTGGAATATCCACCACAATTATATCAATAACCTAATGAACCTTTGGGTTAGACGATAATCTAATCAATACATTTTTCAGTTCGCCCATAACTTTAACATTTGTTCGATCAAGTTGTATGATTTTCAAAGAAGATGGTTCTACTTCGGCATTAATCTTCTGGAAAACTGACCAAGGAATCACATTTGATGATGCTCCTGAGTCAACCATACAATTATGCATATTTCTATTGAATATTTTGAAAGTTAAAAGAAAAGGAGGTACATTCTTGCGAGTACTCAGAGTTGTAGCTTGTGATTTCTTACTCGCGGTTTCTAATGCTACTTTATCTACATTACTTGTGTTATTTACATTATTTACATTATTTACAGGAGGTACAGGAAGGCTTCCTTTATCTTGAGGATCAAGATTATTTTTCGTGGAAGTCTTCTATGGAGCTTTGCTTTGCACAACCTTGTTACCATTTGAATTTCCATTCTTTCCATTGTCCGAAATATTTTGCAACATCTTCTGTAACAAAAATGGAAATTTCAACAACTCATAAATAGAAATGTTAGCCCGTAATTTTTTAAGATCTTCAACAACATCATAATCTAGTTTAGGGCTAGCATTACTTTGTTTAGTTTCTACTGATTTAGATGGCTTTGGAGGTGAAGTTGTAGTATTCACAGCAGGAGGTTTATTTGTTGTCTTACTCCTAGTGTTGTAAGGGTGAACAGTCTCGAAGTTAGCTTGGAAGATGCTATCCGAGAAGTGTACAAAGATGTTTGGAGAAGACTCTTCCTCTTGAGTTGTTTCCTGCTTAAGCTCTTCCTGAGGGGTTTTAGGAGGCATCAAGTCATCCTCGGCTCCTAGAATTGCCTGAAGGGCACATTGCAAATTTTCTAGGTTCAAGCCTTCAGAGTTTGGATTAGGCCGGTTGGTTGAAAAAGGCTTTCGGAAAGGAGGTTTGTAGGGTCCTTTACTTGAAGAGGCTTCCTCAGTCGACCTTTTTAAATCTATAACTTGATTAGATAATTTTTGTACAACTTTGGTTAAATTCTCCAAATCAGAGTTTTCAGGTTGTGTTTTGTTTTGTGTAGGTCTGGGGAGAATTTGAATCTTCTTTTTGGAAGAAGGAAGAGTCTCAGTTTCGTTGCTAGAAGAGTCTTTAAGACTAAGTATGTATTTTTCAATCTGAGTAGCCTCTTCAAAGGCTTCTAACAACATGGCCTTTTTATATCTTTTAACCCAAATAGCTATACTTTGATGTAGAGCTTTAGTGTAGTAAGCTATTACAAGACTCTCAGCCGACATAGAATCTGCAGGGATTCAATTTTTAAGCGTTAGGAATCTTTGATTAAAATCTTTAACTTTTTCTTTCGAGTTCATTTTTAAGCTTGAAAGATCCATGACTAAGACTTCTGGAGGTTTGCCATCTCCGAATTTTTCCAAAAAGCATGACTCAAACTTTTCCCAAGACATTATGGTATGAGGTTGTTGGGCAAAGTACCATGTGGATGCATTACCCTCAAAGGTGTAAGGGAACAACCTACAGACAATGTCTTCATGTTCAACATTACGGAGTGTAATGGCTAACATAAATTTTTTGATATGATCTTCGGCTATCTGTTGTGAATCAGTACAAACTTAGGAAGCCATTTCTCCGGATGCTTAAGTAAAGGGTGCTGGGATCTAGGTACAGCTACAGCATCCTGGTCCAACCAGGGTCTAGTAGGGTTGTTCTGATTTGCCATTGGGGTATTGGGTGTAGAAGGATGAGAAGGTGAATTACCTTTGTCAGAAGAGGAATCTCCTCCAGAAGAGGAAGGAGATGAGGGAGGTGGTGAAGGAGGTGCCCCAGATCCTCCTGCAGCAGGATTTGTGTTTGGATCTGGAGAATTCACGGTGAGTTCTATGTCACCTAACTGTTCTTTGATATCAGAGAAGTCTAAAGGTTGACCCCACGGGCATTTTGGTTGCCTAAGACTAGCTAAGGCACTATGTGTTTTGATAAGAGATTGACGAACGATCTCTTGGAAATCACCACCTGTAGGATTAGGGGTTGCTGGCTCAACTGTGATCTGTGGATCTTCGGTTGAAGTAGTTGCTGTTTGAGGGGGGATTTTATCTTGTGAACGGCTTCTAGTCACTATAGGTGTGCGATTAGGTGGAGGAGGAGTCTTGCGACCACCTCGTGATATTAATTAAGTTCAGGCCCTCCTTCTAGTGTCATTTGTTAATGGGAAAAATTGACCGTCCTTCAACTGGGAGAGTGGAACTGGTACGGGGTTCTCTAAATAACCCAAGCCATTTGGAATGGACCACCCTGACGAGTTTAACGGCTTCGTTGGCTGCCCTAAGGTATTTTAAGAAAACCAAAGAGAAAACTAATCTAAACTAACTAATCTATCTAAAACAAATAAAACAAATTAAAACTAACTAAAACTAACTAAAACAAAATAACTAAAACTAAATAAAAGAAACTAAACTAACTAACAATAAAAACAAACTAATATACTAATCTAATTAAAACAAACTACTAAATAAACTAAAACTAAATATAACTATTCTAACTATTATATACAATCTACTAATGACTATTATAATAACTCAAATCAACTATCTAATTACCAGCTACAATATTACTTATTCACAAATATACACTATAAACAATCTACAGATTTAATTAAAACCTGCAAAACTCGTATGTTTTCTGCCCTAAGACAACAAGATATATTTTTTTATTTTTATATTTTATGAAAAAGAAATAAACATTACTGAAATTAAACAATCTAATATATTTACTGAAATTAAACAATCTAATATAAATATAATTAAGCTTATATCTGAATTAAACTACTTAATGAAAACAGTAAACAAAAGACTAACTGACTTGGAAACGCTCCAAGTCTGTCCTGTGTGTGATAACTTCTAAGCTGGTCGGAGGAGGGAAACTCGCACCGGATTGATCCCAAAAGCTTCTCGTAAATGATCGGTTGTGTTGCTCTTTGAGTGGTTTAACAGGACAAACAAGACATAAAAAATCATAACAATCATAAGATGTATAAATCTCTGCAATAAGGGAAACCTGTTATGCAAAAACTTATATTTAATAATTCAATCAATGAAGAAGATAAACCTGTCATTCACTAACTGAACTAACAATTGTTATGTCTTTTATACAATTGGAAGAAACCAGATATGGATTACAGTGATTAAACTTATATCATTTGCACATGATTTAGATATCTAAAGTAGTCATAAACCATATACAAATTGATATACACAACATGAAACAAAATCTTGATATATTGAGAAGATAAAGCTTTAACAAAACATCAATTCTGCTTCAGTCTGTATTAGAAATCCATTATCCTTGTTCTCCCATGAATGAGGATGTCATTATTACAAAAATCATAAGTATATATAGGTCTCTTCACAAGGTAAAATTTCCTTGTGGATAATATCAAATTGTTTTACATAATCTGGGAGATATCCCAAAATCACCTAAACTAGGAAATCAAATTGCAAGTAAAATCTTTGAGATATATCCTAACTGCTCATCCACTTAATTGCAATTTCAAATTTACCTACAATGGAACACAAATATCAAATTAGAGAGATATTTCAGTAAAAAAACACTAAAAAGTTGATCTTGCAGACTTAGCTACATAATCATCTGATTCTGTAGCTAGTCTAAAATAGTATACAGGACCAGATAACAATCAAACCAAAACTTTTTAAAACAATCCAATTTAATTTTCTTTTAATGAATATCCTAAACGAATCACTATGATTCCAATGAATTTACTAACAAAATCGAAAAAGATGCAGTCGAGACAGGGTAAGGATACTATGTTTTTTAGTTGCCATAAAATTAGGTCGAACCATAACAGGATTGTTTCATAACAAACAAAATCAATGGTAAATCATACCATATAAAATACGATGTAACACAATCATAATTGATACAATCATAATTGATTTGTTACTGATGTATAAGATTCATATTGTTTTAATCAAATGCCAATAAGGAAAGGCTGTTACGATTACAGTCAACATGAAATATGCACAATCAACATCAACAAACTTCTCCATAGATTTCGATCGTAGGGCGTTACACAGTCAGTAGACAGGATCACAATAATGATCACAACCATCACAAATCGACAAAGGTGGTAATCGTAAACTGGGCAATCAATCGAATCGAATCATGACTTAGTCAAATATAGAAACAAATCGTAATCATGGGCATGATCATTTTCGTTCAACAAATCAAATTTAAACAATACATTTGTTGCAATATGAAACGAGCTGATAACGCGGTCAAACGATGTGAATCGAACAGTTGCAATTTGGTTCTGCATTAACAGAATAATATTCGAATTGACCAAATCAGCCACGGGATATAACATTATAACAGTTATGCCAACTATATCGTATAGAATATAACCAATTCGAATCGAAACATTGACTGTGTTCATAATTTAAATACCAGAAACAACCCGTGTTTGGTAAATATTAACAACTTCAACAGGCAACAGAATATTCAATTGAAGCTAAATTAAAAAAATAAAATATGTCCCACGATCAATCGAATCAAAGCTAAATCTAATCGAAACTTAAAACAATAATGAAATTCTATTTATTAAAACAAAATTATATAGAAAAATGCATGCTTATGTGACAAAGCAAATCAACGGTGTAAACAGAGTTGTGGGTTTATCATATAAACAGGTGATAATCATACCAGTTAGGTTGCTCGAGCTATGCCAGTTTTGAATTAACAACCGTTGTAGCTGACTCCACGTTCTTAAACAAAATCGAACCTGTTGTTCGCTGTTTCTTATCAGTGGATTGCATATTTGCCTTTTGATTGGTGAGTGTTGCAACTTGATCCTCCAGAGCACGAATTCTGGACTGCAACATTGGCACGTCGAGATAATACCTTTCTAACCATGCGCCACACTGATCACATGGTGGAGCAGCTGATTCGGATCGAACAGGAGAGGGTTTTGACGAGTCACCGAGGGTTTCACAAGGCATTTTGATGCCAAGAAAATCAGGATCATTTTGCAAGCAAGGTGGTAGGTTTTTGACAAAATTGTATGAGGGTTTTTCACACAGTCCTTCAGAATAGGGATACTCACTTGCCAGGTATCGTTCAATATCTGAGTCAGAATCTTCACTCACCATGATAGGGTCAGGGTTGAAAGAAACTTTTGGTTTGTTTCTTGTCATGCGAGATATTAACCGGGCATTCTTCTTGCCTTTGGAATTCGTAAGAGGTTTGGCCTTAGGCCTTTTAGCTGCAGGTTTAACATTTTCCACATCTGTGGTGACAGAATTGGGTAGGTCAATAGGTGAGTCAGGTAGGGGTTCAGGTAACAGAGCACTGTAAGGCACAGGGGGTACTGACTTACTCTCACTCACCATAGGTTTGTCAACCTGTGGTGGGCTAGAATCATCAAAATTATTGCATTTAAGAAAATCATTCCAACAGTCTCGGTGTAACCCCAAATGACAAACCACAAGCATTTTAATTAACCCAAAATGGAATAGGCTGTTATCGGCATGGTTCCTCTTATATCTTTTAGAAATTTTAAACAGACTCCTATGCAAGTAGTAAGGCATATTAATCTCATAGCCCATGAAAACCATAAGTAGCCGAAGGTGGTACAAGAAAACGAAACCATACCTTCCCTCGCAGGTGATGAATTGCTTGGTTACCATCAGTAAGTCATGCCATCGTTGCTTTAGCATATTTGTGGGTAAACCTTTGTCACAGGAGATCACTCTTCGTGACTGGAAGAGCAATGTCCACGGGACATATTCCACTTTGCAATTTTTTGACCATTTTTGTCCGACAGCAGGTAGACCGGTAGCTAAACTAAGAAAATGCTCATCAATTTCCAACTGCACATCCCCAACCTTGGCTTAGCAGCCGTCAAAGGTTAATACAAATTTCTGAGCCACGCTAGGGTTATAGCCATCAAACTTTCGTATGAACGGGAGCCATCCAAATTCCTCAAGGTCACTGTAAGCACCATCGAACATCAACAAAGCTTGGCAACCATTGGGCTCAGCCCTTACAACTGGAGCCATGGCATGGGCACATGGTAGGGTTCGAATAAACACACAGGAGAAAAATCGCTTAGGCCAAAAGCTGAGAACGATGAAAGGGGAGACAAATCAATATGCGCGTGCGAAGGTGGTGGGTTAGTTCACCACCATGCAAAACATTAGTGGTAGAGTACAACGTTGTTCCATCAATAATGAACCAAAATATTTGGCCATACCAAGATTTAAATGGTGAATGATTTATGTACCAATTGTGTCGATCTATGGTTCGAAACCATGAATGTTCAACGTAAAATCAAACCCACAAATTAATCATACGCCAAGTAACAATTCAAACCATAAAATCAAAACCCCAAAGTTTAATCAATGCGCCATTGCATAACTTCAAACCATTTCCATTCAATATAAAATCAAATTCATATGTTTCCCATGCGCTTGTTGCATAATCAAAGTTTATAAAACATGATAAGAGATTTCATAAAATTGATAAGCCAAGAGCTTACAATAGTAAGGATCACATTATATAAGAACAAAAATCAACCATGACCCCTATATAATCAAGTATAATTCATACATTTACATGCTCAATGCCTTATCAATCAAATAAAAGTTAGGTTGCACAATCAAAGCAAGAATGTCATAGTTTGAAAAATCTCTTCAGCCACATAATAATAAACCAAAGGTAAGTGCCTTTCAGAATATCAGTAAAAGACTATGACAGTTCAAATAACGATGGAGGAATTTTCACGCTTTCAGTCGTGAAAAATAAATTGAAACCAATTTGCAAACGTCGCATGAAATGAAAATATCGTTAATCTGCAAAATGCGATGAAAAATTGAAGTTCAGGAGACATAGGTGTAGGCAGCTTTTAAGGCAATAAAAAAATTGAATTGGCTGCCAACATAACCTAAGGTCACCCTCCATTAATTTTATCCCTTGATTATGGCTTAGGCCACAAGAGTCATCCCTAGAGCACCAAACAATCTATAATATCCATGGTCCATGACATTAGGGTTCATGAGCCATGCATTGGACCATAAGCCAACATGCAAGCCCTATATGGGAAATTTTTGTCTTGTAAGTGGGATATGGTGGCCATTTTGAGATTTATAACATCAAGGATGTTTCTTTGGGTCTAGTCCTTGGCCTACATAGGGGATATTTAGATTATAAGTGAGATATGGTCACCATATTGAGGATTGGTGCATTGGACATGGCTCTTGGTGCCCATGCAATAGTTGAAAGCCAAAAAATAGGGTCTAAGGTCATAAAATTTGTCTCTAAAATCTCATGGATATGTGTGGTCCCTTAGTTTACCATCACACATGCCCTAAATAGGAAATATATGATTCATGATTTCAATATGGTTCATGATTTCAATATGGGATGCATTGGATTGCAGGGAGGAGACATACTTAGTGGAGCATGGAGATTCCTCTCCCTTGCAACAACACATCATTTTGGGAGATCACCCTCATAGTAACAACGACTATATGAGTGATGATGGAGGGAGATTGATTGAACCGCAGGTTGTGGATATGCCTACTGTTGTACCTGATGGTTGGTGTTCAGTGATGAGTACAAATGATTATTTACCATGGGCGCCAGTGGACAAGCTTTTGGTCAAGTTCTTGGGATTGACCAAATCATATGAGACTTTCTAGTTGTATAGTTGGTTGCAGATATTTATGATAGACTTTCCCGATGCCTTCATGATTGAAAACAACACAGAAGGATATAGACAGTGGCAAGGGACATGGAGAGTTGGTAGGTTGAGACCACCTGACAAGAGTGTCTTTATTGCATACAATAGGATACGGGTGGATCATCAGAGACCAACATTTGAGGGCTTGGGCATGACAGAGAGTATCTTAGGCCATGGGATAGAGGATATCTCAGAGGTTGATACATATTCAGACTCTCATTGGGATGAGGATGGAGGGATTTCGATAGTTACCAGTAGGACACATCAACAGTTAGTGGGGACTGGAAGTGATGGAATTCCAAATTTGACATGGGATCTAGGAGTCCATTTGGTCAGTAGTTTGCTTCATCTTATGAGGATCCATTATGTATAATTTGAGCAGACAGTCATGATTAGAGTAGTGCAACATCAACATGATGGTCCCTATTAGAGACTAGCATGGGACCCTTGGATTATAGGGCTGGGCATTTTATTGACTGATGGAGACGAATGGATCTTTGCAGGAGGAAGTCACTTTGACTTTCCAGTGAGTTTTAGTATTGGGGGGAGCACGTCACTTGTTGGTGATTGGTTGAGGTCTTGCAGTATCTCACTATGGCAGCAACATGTTCAGTTAGTGGAGGTCGTTTTGGGTTTGGTACGGTCATGGATGACAGACTCATTTCGGGTTGAGACCGTGTGCTATTTGCAGGAGACTCATGGTGTTGATATGTTGTAGGACTTTCCTTGATGAGGAATTGCAGTTCACATTTTGATATGGGATCCAGGGATTGGAGTGCTTGATAGTTTACTGTTTGATGGCATTGAGTTTCAAGTAGAGTGGTTGCTTAGGGAGTTGACTGAGATTCTTTAGTCATTGATCATCCTACTCATCATGTGCATTTGGGTGTCATGCGTGGTGAGCACTTGGATATGCCACATCTTGAGGGGAGTCTACCTTGTGTCACATCGGTGGATATGGGACCCCGATATCATAAGTAGTTGGATTTAGTTATTGCTTGAGGACAAACAATATTCCGGCAGGGAGGACTGTAATGTCCCCATTTTGGGACATTATTACATTACATAGTGTTATGCCTACCAGAGTAGCCAAATAGGGGTGACAGCAAGTTCGAGAGATATTAAGGGGTTTTATTGGGCTCGAATTCCATCATTCATCATATTCATCATCGAGATCCATTCCACACAACTTGACTTTGGTTCTGTTTCATTCTGACGATTTCCGTAATTTTGAGTTATTATGGGTCGTATTTTAATTAAATTCACTAAGAATGTCATCATGGGCATATTACTTGGAGAAACCTCTTAGTGTAATAGCTCATCAGAATCGGGAGGAAAAACATTACAGTATAAGATGATGAGAAGTGACTTTCAGTGGCGGAAGAAGCCATAAAAATAGTTAAATAACATTTTAGAATTAAAATGGTTAATTAATTAATTAAGTGATTTAATCAATGACTAATAAAATAAAGAAAAAATTAAGGGGTATAAAGGCGAGATAGAGACCTCTATTCTCTCATCATGACGATTAATTATTTTCTATTTGTCCTCTTGTTTTGTTGAGCTCTTAGAACTTGGGGTTTGGAGGGTTTTGGTGACAAATCCTAGGATTGGTTTCCAATGATACACCCTATCTAGTCATTTTGTGGGGGTTTTGGTGACAAATCCTAGAATTGGTTTCCAATAATACACCCTAGCTAGTCATTTTGTGGGAAGAAATCACTTTTATCTCTTCATTGGGAAGATTATACTTCTAATCGAGTTTTGGATGATATTTTAGGGTGTGGGGGCGAATTAGTGATTGTGGGACGGGCTCTTGTCCTGCTGGGCACATTCTTTCACTATTTGGGCACACTCTAATCTAGATCTGAACCGAAAATACTTGTTGGGCATATTTCTTATGCAGTTGGGTGAGTTGCATACAAACCTGGGCACTCTCATTGATTAAATATTGTAGTTGGGTGAGTTTATGAAGTGTTGGGTCATTTTCTTTTATTGTGGGATGAATACCTCACTGTTGGGGCGAATTTTGAGCTGAGAGAATGTTTATTTACTAGCTGGGCGAATTATTGAAGGCAGGGGCTGAGTTCTGGGCCATTATTTCTCCATTTAAAGGCTAGATATCTCATGCAAGGTGCACAAGATTAGAGGAGGGCGCATTTGTCTCTAAGGAGGGAGCACTTGAATAGTGAAGGGCGTATTGTTGATTGTGAAGGGTTGTAGAGTGCCAAAGGAGGGTGTATTGTTACAACAATGGTTGTAGAACCTTTGAAGGGAGTTAATCCCTTATTTCATCAAGTGTATTGGCTGCCAATTGTTTGGGGAAACCTACAACCACTACCACAATACTATTGTTGTTCTTCCAATCTGTATCAAACACAGGAAATATTAAAACAAAGCTACATCATTTTATGAGTAGATTGGAATGCATTTTCCCTGAGTCAAATTTGACATTGTGGGGATCCATTCCTATAATATATCCATCTTTTAACAGGTCATATTATTGCAATAAAAACCAAATGTTTGTATGCATTTTTCCTTGTTGTCCTGTGTGTTAAATTGTTGGTTATTTCCTTGTAAACTCTGCTGAAATAGATAGTCTGAATATGAATCTTATTGGTGGAAAGTAAACATCATTCATCCTGAAAGGTACATAATAAAACCAAAACAATAAATCCATAAACAAATAAAAACCAATATAAGTGTTACATGGAGGATTGGAGTATGCTCACAAACTATTTGACAAAAACTCTATATCAAAATTATGCTACAACCAGGAAAGACGAGATTTATTAGTGAGAACAGAGGATTTCCATCAACTGTTTGACAAAAGACTCAAACAAAAGGTTTTATTAAATACTACAACAATAGAGCTTGAGAATAAGGTGTTGAGTGGCCCATGTTCCCATTATTCACCCTTTAGCCTGAGGTTCAAGGAGAAAAGCTTGGTGCATCAGAGGCATTCACCTTCATTAGAAGAGGTAGTATTCTTGTGGTCCATTCACGACGAATACCTAAAGGAGTAGAGGTATCGATGAAAGGACTAGATGAACAAAGCTACGGAAGTGCATCGAGCTGGGTGGAAGCTCGCACATATTGTCCCCATCTGTAGGTTTTGTGTTTAGGTGTCTAGATTCATCCCCATGTTGATTCTAACTCAATGTTTGTCATGATAAATCATTAATTTTCTACTGCGATGAATGATTTCTACAACCATTATGGATCAAACTAATTGCATCTAATCAATTACTTGTAACAATAACTCAAGCATATAATTATTTTCCAAGGTCTTGCCAACATTCTACTTGATATTGGGCATAATTTCCATGGTTGTGTTGTTAGATTAAAGAAAGTTTCTTTGTTGTTGTTGTGAATTATTTGTTACAGTTGTTAGGGCTTGGCCTTATTGTTGATAACTTACCTAATGTCATGGTTAAAGTAGGCTGAAATCATTGTTTAACATATATATCTTGTTATACTCATTAAGAGCTATATTTGGGAATTTATTTGAGAATTTAGGTGTCTAGCTTCATCCTCATGTTAATTGTAACTGAACGCTTGGCATAATAAGTCACTAATTTGTTGTTGTTATGAATGATTGCTACATCCATTATGTCTCAAACTTATTGCATCTAATCAATTACTTATAACAATAACTCAAACATATAATTATTGTCCAAGGTCTTCCCAACATTCTACTTGATATTGGGCATAATTTCCATGGTTGTATTGTTGGATGAAAGCAAGTTTCCTTTCTTTTGTTGTGAAGTATTTGTTACAACCATTAGGACTTGGCATTATTGTTGATAACTTACTTAATATCATAGTTAAAGTAAGCTGAAATCATTGTTTCACATTTGGATCCAGTTCTACTCATTGCTCAGACCTTGGTGTTAGAAATTGAGAAATAATGTAGAACAGTAAAATACTTTTCAAAATTTTAGTTAGAATTACAGCAAAGTCTCATTTTTCAAAATAGTAAACAAAACAACCCTACTTGACACTCAGCAGAGAAACAATAAATTTTCAAGAGTGTAAATCCAACATACTTTCTGATCTAAATTGAAGAAAGAAATAGATCAGTATCTAGATCTAAACTAGATGTTGATATAGATCTGATATACGTTAAAGCACAAACTGATACACTATGGATTTGATATACATCAGATCTAAACTTCAAGTTAAATAAAGAGTTTGACTAAAGAACAAAATAGTAAGTCACTTACCTTGAAGACTTACCATGAAGGATATGCAAACACACATTAGAGATGAGATTCCATTAGTTCTTATGCTCAGCAAAATCTAGGGTCATTGATCTACCATATAGGTTAGATCCCTTGCCAAAAGATGAAAGGACTTTCTTGCCACCAATAGGAGAAAACACCAGCAGATAGAACACATGTGCCAAAGGGGTATTGTTGTGATGAGTATACAGTCATAGGGCATGACTGGTTAGGATAAAGGCCAGATCTGTGAAGGAGAGGCCACATTCAAAGCAAAGATGATCAGATCTAAGAGGAGAGGCCATGGCCTACTCAAGGAGGCCCGATCTGACAAAGAGGGGCCACTTCCCACTAAAGGGAGGCCTAATATGCTAAGGAGAGGCCATGATCCAAGTAGAGGAAAAGGGTCGATCTGCAACAACAAAAGCAGTAGGGCCGAGCCACCAAAACTAGAGCCTCAAGGGCCGACCTACCACATCAGACATGTATCAAGGCCGAGCCACCACAAAGGGAGCCTCAAGGGCCAAATTTCCACAGTAGAAATGTATCAAGGCCGAGCCACCACCACAACAAAATACATCAAGGGAGGGAGGCCGCAACAAGCTTCATCAAGGAAGGCCACAACCAACTACCACAAGGGAGGCCACAACAAACTTCATCAAGGGAGGCCACAACAAACTGTAGATAATCTCAGATCAAACTACAAAAACAAGTGAGTGTAAGAATGAGGAGGGGTAGATATCTTTTTATACTAGGCTAGGGGTTAGACTAGGGGTAATTGAAAAGATAATAATTAAAATGATATTAAAAAATTAACATATTTAATTAATATAAATATTAATTAAACATGTTATAAATTACACTTTTAATTAATACTTTCACATTGACCCTTAAAGCAGATACAAAACCCCAAATAAACACAAGCAAGTGTGAAGAGGGTTTTGACAAGGGTGACTGGGTGACTGGGTGGAAATACTTGTCCATTCATTCTCAAAGTGACCCTATTTGATTTTATCATCACTGCATATGGGATACATCCCTCATGTGGGCATGTCCCCCTTCAGGGAGGGACATACACCAACAAGATACCTGATCAAGGATCAAGTTTCCCCAGAACATTTATGGGGTCTTATCCACCAAGGTCCAAGACCAAGGATCAATCCATGCCCTAGGCATGGGTACCCTGGACCATGTCTAGGGGCCCTGGACATATCTAGGGGCTTTAACTGCCTGGTCCTAGACCAAGAACGCTAGTCATGTACTGGGGGCCCTCTCAGGGGTATTTACTGCTTGGTCCTAGACCAAGAACTTATCCACTAAGGTACAAGACCAAGGATCAACCCATGCCCCAGGCATGGGTACCCTGGACCATGTCCAAGGGCCCTAGACATATCTAGGGGATTTAATTGCTTGGTCCCAGACCAAGAACCCAAGTCATGTATTGGGGGCCCTCTCAGGCGTCTTTGTTTCTTGGTGCTAGACCAAGAACCCTAGTCATACACTGGGGGGCCTCTCAGGGGTCTTTGTTGCTTGGTGCTAGACCAAGAACCCCAGTCATATCCTGGGGACCCTAACAAGGGTATTTTTCCATTGAAATGACTTTTTGTTCCCACGCCAACTACCCTAGGAGTGCATTGGGGGCTCTAGATATCAGCTAGAGTCTTTTCCATCCTCTTGGAGAATGGCTCTTGCAGCTGCTTTAAATTTAACACTCCCTCTCAGCAAGAGAGGCATTCTCAGCTATACCAAGCTTGTCACAAAAGTATACAAACTTTGTCAAGGACAGTGGCTTGGTAAAAATATCTGATGCCTATTCTATCATTAGAACATTCTAAATGATGAGAACGTTCTTCTGAACTATGTCCTAGACATAGTGATATCTCATCTCAATGTGTTTCGATTTGTCGTGAAACACTGGATTCTCGGTGAGCTTTACACAGCTCTGATTGTCACAGTGAATGACTATGGGTTCAAGCTCTAAACTAAACAAGTTGGAGAGTAGCTTCCTAATCCACACTTCTTTTCTTCTTGCAGCAATGTAATCTGACTCTTCAGTGCTTTGGGCTATAGAGCCTTATTTCCTGTTGGATCAGGAAATCATTTATGAACCCAATCCTGAAGCAATATCTGGAAGTGCTCTTTTGATTTACTGTATTACCCATCTAGATTGAATCTGTAAAACCATGGAGTATTACACCTCCACTGAAAAACATATCTCAGAATATGCTTCACTCTGATTGTCAATTTCACTTATTCTAAAACATTACCAACATTCCCCTTAGGTACATAGGCCATTGTTGAAATTATGCAAACAGTGGGCATCTCGCACAACAAATTCCCAACCAACAAGCTTGGAGATGAACTTGATGGTGGTATGGAAGTCAATGCACACACAAAGTTTATTTTATTTTATTTTTTATATCCAGATAGGTGTCTCAATGATGGTGTTTATGAGACCAAAAGCAATTTGAAAGTTTCTCACCATGAGGATGGAAGGATGGCTCTTTTGTGATATCATGTAGAACAAAGTTCCTGTTAGTCCCATTTTGTCATCTCACTCACAAAATTCTCGATGTACAATTTTACTTTATTCACTATAATTTGATTACTTAGTTGTGATTGACTTGTTGTGCTCTCATAATAAGCATGGCATATTTCTCCATCATACAAAGGTTTCTATGGAACACTAACAATCTCTAGTTTTGTATTAGGAAGAACATGAACATTAATATGAACATTAAGGATGCTTCAAAACCAGGTTGTAAATCATCCAGTTTGTCTTTCCTCAACAAAATTTTCAAAACTTACAGATAAATTGTGTCTTGTGTGAGACATCCAAATGCCTTCTCTATATTAATCTTCACAGGTGTTGAAAACTATGTTTCCACTTTCCAACTTTCTCTGACACTTCCACAAATATATCTACTTCTGTCAACATAAATTTTGCATGCAGATTTTCTTCACCATAGAAAATATAAACGTGTATCTTGCAACCTTCTCATTGTGATAGCAGATAACATATTCCTTGTGCTCCTCCTCCAAATCGTGCAACACAAAGTTGGTATCCGTCATATACCCTACCTCCTTAATCTGCTCTGTCAATCTCTCCAATGTTGTATATTTCTCCTATGTTTGTGGGTGGGACCTGTCATTAACTATAAATGAATGCACCATGTTCTTTATCCTCACATTTGACTTGATAGTATGTGCCCAATTGAGATGACCTTGTCCAGTGATTAAACAAGAAATGATGGCTGCACAACAAGAATCATATTCAAACCTCAATAGATTCAAACATTATGTTGGCCAATGGGCATTATATGTCAAACAAGAAGACTTTTAATCTGTAATCCTTCAGGTCTTTGACCTGTAGCATATTCTCAAGCATACAGAGTCCTATAGCATGATGACGGTAGAAATTATTGGCATTGACATACCAGGTAATGATCAACATTATATATATATATATATATATATATATATCAGTTGCATATTACCAGGAAACACTCTTTTGTGTGGACTCCATACAAAACTATATTTCAAACGTCCTATTTAGAGGAAATTCCAATGTTATGAAGGAGTTTCAACTTTCCACCTATTCCTCATGGAAGTACACTAAGTATGCATTGTCATAGTAGTGTTATAAGTCATCATCATGGTAGCATCGATGAGGTGGATGGTAAATTGGCTTGGCACTGGACAAGACTAGAGAGAAAATAAGCCAAGCCCAAGGAGGGAAGTTTCAAACGAATGTATCTGCATCAAGAAAGTGGCATTCAATATCACCAGGAATCTATGATGTCACTTGTAAATTCTCCAAGTGAGATAGAAGCCATCCAAGCAACAACCTTACTTAGTCAACCATCATTGTATGGAAAAAAAAAATGTTACAAGAACATGCAGTGGGACTTTCTATTGTACGTCTTTATGAAAAAACCATGAAAGGTCCTAATTGAACCAATCCTTTTAAAAGGAGGAGTTAGGCATGCTTGAATTGTGGATATGTGGATTGAAGATTTCTTCCACGCTACCCGAGGTGTGTATAAAGGTGACAACATGCACCTAAAGATTGATGAGGTATTCACAAGATACATTAAATATCGAATCAACTACCTGTACAATTAAGGGCGTACCAAGTCAACATCATTAGAAGTGAGCTTCAAATTTGATAATAGATGTCATGGGTGCGGCCAAGGGTTTGCAATCCTGCATCTGGAATTTCTCTAGAATCTTGAAGGCATACATCCCTTTCCCAAGGAAGTTATTTTGGACCTTGCCAAATAGAAAATAATGCAGTAGACCAATATCCTTCATGTGAAATTCAGTCGACAACTTTTACTTGCATCGCATAATTAGCTTCTCTAAACTATCTAGAATGATCAAATCATACACATATAGAGCCAAGACAACCAAATCACTTTTAACATCCAGATAATAGAGATTTGGATTGGAAACAATCTTGGTGAACCCCAAGTTTAGTAGAAAGTCTTCAATCCTAACCCATAAAGGGATTTTCTAAACCTGCAAAAATGGGTGTCGTGCCACTTCAAAACCTATGGGTTATGTTACCCTTCAAAATGTGGCATTTTATCCAGTAGGAAGAGTGGCATTTTGTAGGAGTTACACTCAATATTTCAAGCAACATATTTGTGGTATACTTCCTGAGGACATTTGCAACAAGAGAAGTATTGTAGGCCCATCATTGAACAACTTTATGTCTGATCGACCTCAGATGGATCTTGATACACCTTATTCTGGTCCAATATTCTTTCTGAGTTGCTGCTACTGATGAGTTTAAATGTGAAGCTAAGGCACAATTGCTCCAGCCCCCTTCAAAGAATCTCACAAGATATATGGTCATGATAATGAACTGTGTTATATACTGAGATCATGAAAGAAGCAACTGCATAGGTAATTGATTGTGGTCTCATGAAGGACAGATCATTAGAAGGTCTTTTCTAGCAAATAGGACTTTGATATATTGTTGCCAACTTGGAGATAAATCTGTTGTTCGAGGGTGTTTTTGTAAGGAATACTCTCATCTTAAGTTGTGGATCCAATATGCTTAGTACATAACAGCTTCATTTGATAATTTGTGTTGGAAAAATACTGAGAGGGGGGGGTGAATCAGTGTTTTGAGCTTTTAACCATTTTTCACTTTTCTTTCACTGAAAAATCCTAGTCTACTTTATAGAGACCAGTTGTTGTATATTCTTATGAAAACAGTAGTGCATCAGAGATCATATTATGGATTTCTTCATTTATCAGATGTCTTTTAAACAGTATTTCAACAAAATAAACTAACACAGATGAATAGGACACATGAACACCAGGATTTAAGGTGGAAACCCAAATAGGGAGAAAACCATCGTTGATGTTGTCTTTGTCTTCAATGATTATTATTAGGAAAACATTCTACAACAATGTACTAGTGCAGACTCCTACTAGTACGCAGGCGTCTACCTGCAGAAGGCTACAACCTTCTCTCGTTTACCAGCCTTTCCTGGAAGGGAGCTTCAACCCCCTGAAGATAGCACCAGTTTCTACTGGCAGATTGCTACTGCTGAAGGGTTTAACCCTCATGCTCACTGCTGACCACGTTTCATTATTCTTCATACTGGATCTAGCAGTTTCATCTAATGGTTATGACAGTAACAGAAATTATCTCAAGGGTAAACACAGAACTACAAACTGTCAGGAAGTTACCAAAGAACACATCTTAAACAACTCAATAAACCTGGAGATGAAGCCTCTGATCTCATGGTTGTTGAACCCACAGTCGTGATCTCTCTGTCAATGTAGATCTGTCGCCTGACTCCCACAAGGAGGTTCCTCTTTCTTCCATCCTTTCATGCTGCCAGCGCAAATGACATCACCCACCAGTAGATATCCCTGTTGTCAGAGAAATAGCCTCCGCATCCTTCAGCCACACCTTTTTGCCGAGAGCATCGACCCCTTTTAAACCCATTGGTCCAGGACCCGTTCAACGCTCATCGGGTCCCATATTTATTGCCCAGAGGAAATCGGGACTCCTTTTGAAATTCAAATTAAACCTATCCGTGCCTTTTTCGAATCAGGTTTGAGTATCCCATATGCTAGCCCCTTCCAGCTACACAATGGTCCATGTGACCTGCCTTCGTGCGACCTTGGTCTTAACACTCCATCGGAGTTTCGGCACTTGCGATGACAATGTTTATGTCATCGTGATTTCCCGATTTACGATGCGTTTCATCCCTCCTGACTGAGCCCTGGTCCATGTGTCCATTACCCATGACCACAACCTAACCCCGTCGGGGCTATGGGGTTTGTGATGCATCAATGCATTCACCCGGTGATTCCCGATCGTCCAAATCCCGACGCTCCATTCATATGCTAACAGCTAGCTTCCACTACGCCTATGTCCTCCTTCGCTGCTGTGCTGACAGCTGTATCCCACTCATCGGGATTTCGTGGATCGCGATTTCGAGATGTGCAAAACCTTTGTGCGTGGGATCTCCAATATCCCGATTTCCGATTAGCCGATGGACGACCTTCTGTCGAGCCTTTTGTCGATAGCACCAATCTCCTGCCACGCGTCCTCTCAGATGGACGGTCCCGATCCCTTCGGGATTTCTAGACTTTCGATCTCTCGTTTCCTTCGACCTCAGAAACTCCAATTTCCTGATGTCCAATATGTCGACGGTGCCTTGATCTTCGACACCTGTCCCTGCTGATGGATAGTCCCTATTCCTCCATACTCCTTCCACCTGATCCCCGAAATTCCGTATAGATCTGTGATCAATGGTCCTGGCGTGATCTTGCATTGACGGTTGCGATTGAATCGCAATATCGCGTTTCACGATTTCGGGGTTTTTATTGACGAGTGATTTGGACCTTTCAAAGTCCCGAACCCCGATATTCTGCTGACATCACACGTGTTTTGACACGTGTTAAACACTGCCATGTGTCACTCTGATTCGTGACATACCTGTGCCTAAAATGTTGAATCTTCCTGCCACCTGTCATTACCTAGTTGTGCCACGTGTCATTTGTGCCACCTGTCAGTCGGGATTTCGCATATCGCGAAATCGGGATTTTCGTTGCATTTTTTTCTTTGCATGTTGAAACCCCGATCCCCGAAACTCCGATGAAGCCTCCTGTCTACAAGTGGATGGTCTCGATCTCTTCTTGTTTTAATGGCTGCGATTTCATCGCGAAATCGCATATCGCGATTTTGGGGTTTTCGTTGTCATTGTTCATGAGACTCGTGAAACTCTGATTCCCGATTCTCCAATGGCTTATCTCCCTCGCTTCTTTTGTAAATCTTACGGCTGTCGGGTATCTACTTCCAATCTGATGGCGCAGATCACTTCTTCTACACGCCAACAACTGCACTTAACATTTGCGCAGTTTCTCCCGATCCAGCAGCTGTCGGGATTTCCGAGTGAGATCCGATGGCTCTCGGTCTCTTTCCTGTGCTCCTTGCACGTATAAGAGCGCTATGCCTCCTGAGCTTATTCTTTTGTTTGTCTGTAATCCTATAAGACATGCCAACAATCCTTTGTACATTCTTCCTGTATACATGCCATCTTCATTGCTGTACTTTCCATCAATGACAAGTATATGCTACCTGTTAAACATTTCCAACAATCTCCCCCTTTGTCATTGATGGCAATACTCGTCCTCTTGTCT
>ML789578.1:355027-394771 GCA_009831015.1 Picea engelmannii
ACCTTGATTGTTCCCTCTTCCTCTACTTCTTCCTCTGCCTTTCCCTCTTCTGAATGAGAACTGAGTTTGGAAGGCATTGGAGATTGAATCATCTGTGAGATGTAGTCTTGTCTCATGTGTCACCAGAGAACCAATTAGTTCATCTGTTGAGAATCTTGACAGATCCTTGGATTTAAGGATGGCTATTACAACCATTTCAAATTTCTTGGGTAGACTTCTGAGAATTTTCTCAACTATTCGTTGATCAGTGATGGTTTCACCAATCAGTCTGATCTGGTTCACTATTCCCATGACTCTGGTCATGAACTGATCCACTGTTTCAGACTCTGTCATCCTGAGAGTCTCGAATTGTGTCCACAAGGTCTGTAGTTTAACTGTTTTGACCCTATCATTTCCTTGGTAGGAAGATTTGAGGATATCCCAGGCCTGTTTGGAAGTACCAGCGCCTGTGATCTTCGAGAATATTGAATCATCCACAGAGTTCTGAATCTAGAATTTCGCTTTGTTTTCTTTGGTCCTCAAAGTTGCCTGAGCAATTCTCTGTGCATTTGCCATGGCAGTGAGGGCGGCTGGATCTGGTTCCACATATCCGAGATCCACTGGTTCCCATCACTCTTGTGCTTGCAAGAACGACCTCATTCGTAGAGACCAAAATTCATAATTCTTTCCCAAAAGAATCAGACCCTGAGTTGGTCCTAGATTGCTAGACGACGCCATATAAAAACAAATTTCAGAAAAAATAGAGGGAAAAATTCGTATTTACCTCCGATCTCAGAAACGTCGATTTGTCGATGGCCGATGGGAGCTTATCGGGCTTGAAGTGGCCCTTGGTCTCCTTGAAATGTGACCAGGCGCTTTAATGTTAAGGTTCTATGGGATTTTCCCATTCTTTTGTCTTTCAAAATGCCGAAACGCGAAAGACGCCTTTGGACTTTTCAATGGTCCAGATCGTGCTGCGATTTGACGGTCCAGATCTTATCGGGATTTCGCGAATCGGGATTTCGCGAGTTCTGATGTCGAGTGTTTCTGACTCCTTGATTTCCCGATCTCCGATTTTCCGATGGCGCGTTCCTTTCGGGACTTTTCCCGATCGCTTTGATCGCCTCCACACGTCCTACCAGATGGACGGTCCTGATTTCTCCTCGGGATATCGCGATTTGAAATGTTTCGGACTTTTCGTCTCCTGGATCCGTGATTTTTCGAATCCCGTAAAGCCTATGAACTCTCTTATCGGGATTTTTTCGAGAGCCTCGATCTCTGCCATGTGTCCTCAACTGATGGACGACCCAGATCTGCGTCGGGGATTTCACTATAAAGAAACCTGATCATCTGTTCTCAGGATTCCCGATTTGTCGAATCCCAATATGCCGATGGGCTTTTCCTTTTCGGGACTTTTCTCAAGCCTTCGGATTTACGCCACGCGTCCGGGAGTGATGGACGACTGAGATCTGATCGGGATTTCACGTATCACGATTTCGCGAGTTGCGATGTCAAATTTCTTTGACAACTTGAAACCCCGAATGTTGATATGCCGATGGGTGCTACGATGTTCGCCACGTGTCTGGACAAACGAACAACTGATATCGTATCGCTATATCGCGTATCGCGATTTTTTGAGTTGTGAGGTCCCGTTGCAATGGTCTTTGAAAACCCCGAACTCCGAAATGCCGATATGACGATGCGTTGATCTGCTGCCACCTGTCCTCTGAAATGGATGGCTGTGATCATTTTGGGATTTCGCGATTTCGCGTATCGGAGTTTTTGGAGAGCAGATTCTTTTGCTCGTCCAACTCCCGATTCCCGATTTTGTGGTGGAATAGGTTCTCGCCACGTGCGTTCTAGAGGGTTAAACCTCGTGCACTTTCTCGCTGATCCAACGGCTGTCAGGCCTCTGCGCAATATCTGACGGCTGAAATGCTTTCGCCTGTTTCGCGCTCTCCTCGTCCCTTCTGGACTGGTTTCCCGGTCCGGATTCATTTGCAGGACGAATCTTATGGCCTAAGTGTCTGTTCCTTGCACCTGAGACACATTCTTTACATGTGTGGAAGAAGGATTTATAAATCTTTCAAAGATTTGAAAGAATTTCACGACTTCTTCGTGATTTGCTACAATCTTAGACATATTTGAGTGATTTCTTGAAATCTTTAAACGATTCTGCCATTCGCATGAATCTTTAACAATTTGGAATGTTTTCTTCGAGTTCTTTAAGCGAACTTCCGTTCTGCAACTCTTCTTCATCAATCTTTGACGATTCTTGAAAAAAAAAATTGTGCAGGTTTCTTTAGAGATTCTTCTTCTACGTTCTCTTCGTCCAGCATCTTTCGAGCATTGTACGCTCTACTTCCTCCGAAATCTTCCTACGACAATATTTAAAGAGTATTACAAACAGCTCTCCAAGCCTTGTGAAAAGGCTGTGTTGCATGCTCTCAAGATCTGTGAGGCTCTGTGCTTGTGAGGATCGTGTTGCTCTCCGTACTGTGTGAAGAGGCTTACTGATGTAGCTCTGATACCATGATAAATTGTGAAGCACAGAGAAATGCAGAGAGAAAAGAATAGTATATTCAAATGTATGAAGAAATACAGAACATAACTGAAGTAAGTTGAAGTACTGAAGAGAGCCAACAATAGGGAATAGTTGAGATTATATATGCTCAAGCAAGACAAAATTAGAAAGTACAACTGTCCAGTACAGCTGGCAGTGTACGGTCATACTGTTGAGGGTAAAATATATTTAACAGATGGATTCATGGGTAGTATCTCAAATTAAGCACATATGGCCATTTTCAAGAAACAAGACCGACGACTTAAAGGTTTCAGATGGTCTTGTGCGGTCCCTGCCAGTTCGTGAATCGACAAAAGAAATTGTCTTTTCTCTTCGAGATCCTGATTATCCCTCCTCTGTTGTTTATTTGTTGGATGTTGAACGTTTGTCAGAATGATCTGCATCCGATGTCGAATGTTTAGTTAGAGAAATCAAGCCAAAGTTTGTGGTCGCGCAGATAGGACCTTCGACATTGGATGATGTTAGAGAAGAAGAAAACAATTTGAATGGAGATGAGACTTTCTCTATGCCAACCCCATGGCTAGGAGTGCTCAAGGGTTATTTTCTGGAGAGAATAATTTTAAGAAAATATTAAAGTAGGGTTGGCTCACAAATTTTGCAGACAATTTTTGGAACAGGATTTTATGGTCATGTTTTGGCTGCAAAACAAGCTGCTCAAGAAAATCATTCCCCATTCCTTATTCTTGAAACTCCACATAGAAATGGTCAAGGCAGTGAATTGAACACCAGCAGTGCACATGATTCCAACCAGGATGGACCAAATAAAAGTAGCATATCACCTTTGGCAGAGATATCTCAGGTCAGTGGCCTTTTCAGAAAAACTACACCATTACTAGGTGATATGGTTTCAAGTGTCCCCATGAGCTCACATAGGCATAACTTGGCCAGTTCACTTGACTCTTTTGATCTAAAGGCTTTAACCTCATCAATGGATTTTTCATTGCAAAATTATTTGGCATTGGATTCAGGATCAAATTGTGCTCCCACTGCAAGTTCTACCTCTTCTTTTGCAGGTTATGAGTTCTGTGATGAGGATCAAATTCCTGCGTTTGTGCATTCTTTCTATTCCTTACTTGTAGATTTTCATGATATGTTTAATAATCTTCCTGCCATAGACATGGAATTAGTTTGTGCTCAAAAAATGCTTCTTGAGGTGGAGAAAGGCAAAGAGGTGGATTGTGAAGTGTTATCTCATGTTATTAAGTTTCGGATTGTTGTTGAGGGACTCGGAGTTGCTCTAAATTTGAAGGCATGTTGTCCCCTTAAGAAAGAGAAGAATATTATGAAAGATTCAAACTTGTATGAGCTTCCTTATGAATATAAGTGCCATGCTCTATTTTCCCAAGCTCTGAAAAGACAGGCTAGAGATTTTGGCACAGTAGTTGCTATTGTGGACGCCAGTAGTTTGGCTGGAATAAAAAATTATTGGAATACTTCTTTTCCCCGAGAGGTGGCTGACTTAGTTGAAAATTGTTTTATATCTGATACTTTAGATGATGATTCTGAAGGGGATGATCCAAAGAGAATAAATGTTCTTGTAAAAAAACCTGTAGTAGCAGTTGGTGCACGAGCAACAACTATTCTGGGTGTAACTTCATTTTCAAAAATTGTTCCAGTTTCAACTATAGTGAATATGGTCACCTTTAAATTTCCTAGTATTATGAAACTTGTCCTACTGCAAACAAAGAGAAATGAAGTTGTTTCATTAGGAAAAGTTTTCACTCCTGCAAAACTTCTAGCTACAGCTTCTAAGGGAGTTATTCTTGGGAAAATAGGTTTTGTTTCTGGGGTTCATGTTCTTGCTACTGTGAAGACAACAGTTGTTGCAGAAAAGCTTCGAGCAACAACTCATAGTGTTATAGCAATTGCTGAACGGTCGAGCTTGTCAGCTATGAGAACAAACTTTTATGGAATCATGCAAAAAAGACATGGAAAGGAAACTGGAGGTACTCCTTAGATAGTCTTTGGTGGTAACATTCTGGCTTGTACAAGGATTTTAGCTTTTGGAGATGGAATAGAGTGTGCTATTGAATCTGCTCATGCAATGCCTACAATAGCCCACCTAGGACGTGGCCTTGAAAAGTTGTGACATGCATCCCGATTTGTGCATCAGATGGATTCTGCACAGGCATGAGAAGCAGTTTACAATTCTTTGCATAATCTTCATAACAAGAAATTATTTGTCTAAATATATTCTTACTTTATATTACCATGATACTGAAACAAAGCTTCATTCTTTGTTAAATGTGCACATAATTCATACTCTAGAGCAAGCTATATATATGGTCAGGTGGGGAAAGTCAGATAAAATGGATGCAAGGGATTAAAGTTAAACTATTGCAGCAATGGTTTCCAACATTGGAGTATATTAAATATGTCAGATACTAGCAATATACAAGGCTTAGAATTGATATTGAGAAAGCATGAAGTGACAATAAACTTGTTTTTACATGCTCCTGAAGGTCTCTGAAACTCATGTGACAACAGATATATATGGCACTTTTGGGTATGTTGCTTCAGAATATGATGTGACATATATAGTGTCTGATAAGGCAGAGGTGTTTATAATAATGGAGTGGTGCTTTTGGAATTACTTTCAACCTCTGGAAAAAAGTCTTTGGAACCATCATTTTCTTTCTATGGGAATAGATTCAACATCATTGCTTGAGCATGCATGCTTGCTAACGAAGGCAGAGAACATGAGGTTTTCACACCTGGCTTATGGGACACAGTGCCTCATGAAGATCTAATAGAATCACTTCACCTTTCTATCATGTATGTTGTAGATATAATTTCATCTTTGCCTTCTATAAGGCAAGTTGTGAAGCATTTACTTTCAGCTTGGTCTTCTATGAGACAAGTTGTGAAGTGTTTAAAATAATTACAGCTTCCTCCAGTGAGCTAGTCATGCCCTTTCTATTTTTTTTCCTAGTATCAAATTCAAGGCCAAGAATCCAGTCTTTTCAATTCTAATCCATTCATGCTCTTCCCCAAACTTTGGCTTTATTTTATTCAAATGACTGGAGCAGATGCTTTAAATATTTGAAAGATCATTCTCCAATTTTTTTAACATCATAATACTTGGTCATGCTTACTAACTACAGTACCTTGCACATGTAATCAGTCAAAATTAGGAGAAATATATTCTTCCTGTTTGGTGTTACAATTATCAGAGGGTTTCTTTCAGTGTTTTTATTCTCCCACACTGTCTATGATTTTGAATTCCCAAAGAAAACACACTATAAGGGCGCAACTATTCACAAGTTGATGTCCATCCCATTTTGTCCCTTTATATAATGGTTAATAAATGAAAAGTTATTGTCGTTTGGATATGTGAGGTCTCATGTGGATGTGCTTCTACTGTTAAGCCTATTGACCCATAGGATTTTGATCGTATATAAAAACATACATATGAATTCTCAACTTAGGAATTATGAGGTTGGATGTGCTTCTACTATTAAGCTTGTTGACCCATAGGCTTTTGATCCTATATAAAAACATACATATGAATTCTCAGCTTAGGAATTATGAGGTTGCATCAGACTAGATTTCTCTTTATTTGCGTGCAAGCTGCAATGTCAAATTAAATGGAAAACATACATATGAATTCTCAACTTAGGAATTATAAGGTTGCATCAGACTAGATTTCTTTTTATTTGCGTGCAAGCTGCAATGTCAAATCAAATGGATCAATCACATTGCTTAGTGAACTCTAATACTTTAGATGAAAATCCTTAATTACCATTGTGGCCCTTTGGATCAACTTCGATTAGTTTGAGGGGTATGTTTTTTGAGTGTTAAAATTTAAAGCAGCTGCAAGAGCCATTCTCCGAGAGGATGGAAAAGACCCTAGCTGAGATCTAGGGCCCCCAGTGCACTCCTGGGGATTTGGTATGGGACCAAACAGTCAGTGCCATGGAAAAAGACCCTTGCTAGGGCCCCCAATATATGTCTGGGACCAAGTAGAAAAAGACCCTTGTTAGGGCCCCCAATATATGATTGGGGTTCTTTTTCTGGGACCAAGCAGTTAAAATCCCCTAGATATGTCTAGGGCCCCTGGAAATGGTCCAGGGTACCCATGCTTGAGGAATGGGTTTATCCTTGGTCTTGTACCTTGGTGGATAAGACCCCTGAGAGGGACCCCAGTATATGATTGGGATTCTTGGTCTGGGACCAAGCAGTAAACACCCCTGAGAGGGCTCCCATTACATGACTGAGGTTCTTGGTCTAGGAACAAGTAGTTAAAGTCCCTAGATATCTCTAGGGCCCCTATAAATGTCTAGGGTACCCATGCCTGGGGCATGGGTTGATCCTTGATCTTATACCTTGGTGGATAAGACCCCAGAGATGTTCTGGGGCCACCTAGTCCTTGATCAGGTGTTTGTTGGTATGTGTCCTCCTTGAAGGTAGGCATGAGCACATGAGGGATGTATCCCATATGCAGTGATGATAAAATTAAATAGGGTCACTTTGATAATGAATGGACAAGTATTGCCACCTAGTTACCCAGTCACCCTTGCCCAAACCCTCTTCACCCTTGCTTTTGTTTATTTGGGGTTTTGTATTAAGGGTTAATGTGAAAGTATTAATTAAAAGTTTAATTTATAACATGTTTAATTAATATTTATATGAATTAAATATGTTAATTTCTTAATATCACTTTAATTATTATCTTTTCAATTACCCCTAGTCTAACCCCTAGCCTAGTATAAAAATAGATCTACCCTCCTCATTTTATACACACATTCTATTATGCTCTCCAAAGGTGAGTGAATATCTCCTTCTTGTTGTGGCCCTCCTCTTGCAACAACTATTGGAGTATTTTTGTGGATTGACTCAGCCCTTGAGGCTATTTTTCTGTGGTGTGGATCACCCCCCCCCCCTTGAGGCTACTCCTTTGTTTTTCTGATTTATTTATCTACAATTAACAGAATCGAAATTAGGAATAGGAAACTCCCGACCTTCGAAATAAACTAGAAAACTACTGAACACCTCAACGATCCTCTCCATGCTCCAGTAAATCATCATTCATCATCTTCATTTAAATCCTGCATGCTCAACTGATATTCATTCGAACTTTCATGATGTTCAGGAAGCCCTAAATGCTTAACCGATCTGAAATACTCAAAAGCCCTTAATGCTTGACCAATCTGAAATACTTCTTCTTACATTCATGAACTTCTCCTTAACTTCTCCTTGCATTCATGAACTTCTTAGTGGAATGGAAATTTTCCTATATGGTACTTTTTTTCTTACATTCATGAACTTCTTCGGATTATTGAAATTTGATTTACCTTAGGTTGACTTGTTAATTGTGTCTGCATTATGAACATTTTGTATTGAGAAACTTACTATAGCTATTTCTGAATCATCCATATTATTACATGGAAAGTTGGAAACGAAACTAGTATTTCTCTTCTTCGAGTGGAACCCATCGAATTCCACCTCCCTTGGTGTCCCTTCACTATAAAAAGTCTATCATGCAAGCTACTGGAATGATGATAAAACTAATGATAATGGGTACTTTGTTGAAGACCCCAGTTGATGACCCTAGATTGATCTTTTGGTTAAGAATTCATATCCATATGTAAGATGTTGAAGAACCTAGTTTGGTCTATTATGTTTGCTAAGGATTCATATCTTTGTGTAAGAGGTTTATAATCTTTGTGGAAACCCATCTAATTCCTGGTTTTTTTCTGCCAAACTAGTAGGAGAGCTTGAATAATGTTGTTGATTAGCACCTGTTATCACTCCGGGAGTCTTTATAGGTTGTGATTCGAAAGATCTTGGTAACTTATTCAAGAACTCGATAATGTATGTAGAAAGTGGATCAAATTGAATACCTCACACTTCAATTCAATATATATTTGGATAAATCAGGACAAGGCAAGGCCACCAAAAGAATATTGTTCAGAAATCTATAATTGCAATGGATGAAAGAAACTAATCATATCAACAATATCACATCTATGAACCATGCATGTGACAGGACGAATATAACTAGCAGTAGGAAGTGTGAATCTTGTTTATTTATGCAGAGATAATAAGACAATCATCAATCATAATATAAACATGAAATGAACAGAAGTCCAAGTTCACAATAGCAGAGATGAAAGACAGGAAAAGGGACTGAACAACATTCAATGGAAGAAACTTATCATTCCTTGATATATCAAAAAGGTTAAGATTCAAAAGAGTACAAATGAGAATTCAAGTTCCAACCTCTTCCCTCTTGCCTCTATGGGCTTAAATAAAATTTATAAAATAGTTATCAGATCCTAAAGGAATGGATCAAATGCCTACAAAATATCCTAATCAAATCAATTACAAATATTCACGATGTAGATCGTATTTCTAAGGGATAGGTATCCCATTCAAATTCCCAAAACTTGGCTCTTCCTGAGCTACCTCGTGGCTGTAGAAAATATTCAATGGATCTTAGCTAACACCTGGAGTCACGAGTCATCACCTTCAGAGCTGAAAAGGAAGTCAAACTTGACCAAACTTCCTTTGCGTTAAAGACAGGCTAGTTTGCAATGCAAAGTAAAGGCAAAAGACTGATAGCGCTACCAACTTCTTGTAGGAGACTGACTTCAAATTAATGCATCAAAAATCTTTGAGAAACTATCTTGGAGGCTGGAAATGATACTTTAGGCTAAGAATGCCACTACAAATCATGATCATACTGGTAAAAACTAGATTTCATCACTTTAAACACTACTTATACCTCCCTCTTATAATGAAGATTAAAGGCTATATATGAAACTTCATATGTTTAAGATAAACATAGAACATTTCTGAAGATTCCATATAGCTAACTAATGTTCTGAAACTGAAGAGAAGGCTCTGCAAAACTTCTGTCATAAACATATTCATTCTAAACCTTGTTATACCATCAATCACAGGCATATCAAAACAGAGTATGTAAGGATGATGGATTCCTACACCTTGACATTTTCCTAGTGATTTCCCAAATTGTATCATACTCCTCTGTAAGTGATTTAAACTCACATAAAAAAAAAACTTTTGATTTCCTACCTTCTACTCCCATAGAGCCAAAACCATCACATATGATAATCAAAAGAACAAAAACCTTGTTCAACAATCCTAGAGAAAAATTCTAGAAAAATAAATTCATGATACAATATGTATTTCCTCATCTCTATGGAGAGCTTCTTCATGATGCTCTAAGATTAGGAATTTCTCTATATCATCCTTTGGTCTCTCAATGATCTTCCAATAAATGTATGCATTTGCAAACCTTGTAACAATGGTTGGGAATTTTAATTTAGATTAAAGGATTTCCATTGTCCTGGCCTATCCTTTAAGTTTTATATTAGCTTACCAGTGATATTTTATTAAATAAACCTATGCATCAATAAGTTTCCCACCTGTATGACCTCTACCTTATTTTCATAGGATTCAAACCCTCAACAAGGAAATGAAACATGCATTGTAACAAGTTTCATCCCAAAAAACTATACTCCAGTTCCTGCATAGACACAGAGTAGGCTTGCATTATTTGAGGGCCTGATTGCATCTCCATGGATAATTTTCCATCCAATTTCTTCTTGGGTTTTATCGTGTGTCTCCAATGATTGTAGTTTGAAATATATTGATACAAGGTTCTCATCGTAATCATTGCTACCATCCCGAAAAGGAAAAAAAACAATCATTAATGAGTTTATGATAGATAACAAGTGGATTTGATCATCTTTCATGAGAAGATATGTATCCCATCAAGAATCCCATTTTATAGAGCTTTCCTTGAATGCCATATCATAAAAAAATATAATTTCTTTACCCTTGTCAACTTCTGCGGACTATTGGTTTGTGAAACATAGTGCTTGGTGTTTGGGTTGCAGGTTGTCAATATCCTTTCACGTCTCTCAACTTGCAGCTACCTTAAATTGATTATTTCTATTTGAGTAACACCCATAAGAAGAGCCAGAAGGCATTTATAGACAGGACCAAATTCTTTCATCAAAACAACACGAACTGAACCATTCACAATTTTTTTTCCGAACTCATGCTTCGAGAAGTTCAAAACTCTATGATTTCTCAAGTGCTTGATATCCCTATGGACCTTTATCGTAACGCGCTGGGATAGCATACATGCATCCAAATTAACGAACGTGAGCCTCTTCCCATGTAATGTTGAGAATCTTTCCGCAACCCATACATCAATCAGAGAACCGGGAATCACAAAGAAGTTTCTAGTATCGATCTTACTGTACATCATTGAAAGAGTATAGTTTGGAAATGCCACAACATCTGTAAATTCCCTTGACAAAAACTAGACACCTGCAAAACCTTTTGGCACCTGTATATTCTCAGATATTGAAAGTTTTTCACCAGTTGCTTGACACTAAAAACATTCAGGTCTGAATCACCTTAGAAACAACTTTATCACTGTGTCCTTGAGCCTATATCTTGCATTTTTCCTTCTGAACTCCTTTTGTTGATGGCGCCATCGATCCTATTATTTTCCCACCTGTAGCTTCCCCCTGTCTGCGTTTTTTGACTACTGCTCCAATACCAAGCATGCACTTTACTCTTGCTAAGCGCTTGGCTTTAGTGACTTATGTGTTGACTGTGTTTGACATCTAGACTTGGAGTTTGACATAATTTAGTATGATATGCGATATGGATTAGACTTAGGATTAGAACACTTCTAGTACAAAACACTTTTTTTTTGACAAAAAGATATATATTTTTTGTAAATATATATATATATATATATATATATATATATATATATATATATATATATATATATATATATATATATATATATATATATATATATAACTAGTCTTACTAATTCAAAAGATTATTTTTTTTATTATGCGGGTTATAGGAAGATGATAGGGTTTAGAAGCAAAAAATGATGAATAAAACTCCTTAAGACTCAATGAGGATTTCATAATTTATAACCTAGGCAAATGATTGAAATCCATTGACAATTTTAGCACAAGTTTACTAAGGATGCTTTAAAATTTTGATGAAAAATTTGAGTGCTAACAGCACCATTCATTATTATAGCCAAAATGATTCAAATTAAATTTACAGATCGAATTCTTCGAATTTTATCTTCTGTTTTATATTATGTCTTTCTTGGTTCTTCTGTACACATGCATCACTGAAAAGAATTGGATGTTTTGGTCCTCTGCATTGGCTAAGTTGTAAACTTACTCTAAAATTCGTAGACCTTGCCTACATTACATGACTAGGTGGTAGCCATGCTTGAAGTCTTATTACTCATTTTGTCATGATGCAATATTTATGGGACATTATTAGCTCTTTATGTTCTGGCCCAAGTGTGAGGTTTTGATGGGCAGAGATAATTTATTACTTTGAACTACCTCATTTTTGTGAACGTGCTAAATTCTAATGACCTTATTGTTGTTTGGTGATGAGGGTGTCTTATAGCTTCTTATTTTTTCTTCATTATTTTTTTGCTTGTACTCCTTACTCAGAATTCCCATTCATGACTATAGAGATACTTAATTCCACCCATATTTACCATCATTTTATGGTATCTTTCTTGTTTGGATATACGTCAAAGTCTATCTTAGAATTGAAGGTGATGTTGGGCCCTACATTTGTCTTTATTGTGTAGAGAAATTTTGCAGCTGGATTCCTCACAAGTATTCCTAGGAGGACAAGGCAATTAAAATTTTATTAACGACAGAGGAAATTTTTTTGATTCCTCCATTGGCCTTAATTATATTCAAGCCATGGGTGGAGTAAATTTAAGCAATGACAATCAAGGAATGAGCCTGTTAGGTCTAAAGTTAGCAGGAAAGCCCAAATGGTTTCAGCTCCCTCTTTGTGGATGACATAATAATCTTCTGTGATGGCTCAAAGAGGGATGCACACATATTAACGGAGGGGCTCACACTCTTCAAATTAGCAACGAGTATGATCATAATTATAGGAAGAATTACTTTAGATAGAAATCAACAATTAAACATCTTCAGACCCTCTAGTCTATCACTAGTTCCTTGCCTGGAGTTGTTTGTTTTCTTCATAGGTCTTGATATTGATATTGTATTTTTTTTTTAAATACCTACAAAACCATTGCTATTGCGACATCCTGGACTCTCTTCACATCGCTCTTGCCACCTCCAGGACGTCACTCTTGCCACATCCAAGAGTGTCTCTCCCATAGCAACCACGTCGAAGCTGATACCTCATCTCGTCGGTCTTGCCACCTCCACAACATCTCTCCTGCCACCTTTGAAACGTCTCTCTTGCCACCTTCAAAACGTCTCTCTTTCCACCTTAAGGACATCTCTCTTTCCACCTTTGAAACGTCTCTCTTGACACCTTCAAAATGTCTTTCTTGCCACCTTAAGGACATCTCTCTTGCCACCCTTGAAACGTCACTCTTGCCACATTTAGAACGTCTCTCTTTCCACTTTCAAGATGTCTCTCTTGCCACCTTTGAAACATCTCTCTTGCCACATTTAAAACGTATCTCTTGCCACCTTCAAGACGTCTCTCTTGCCATGTCCAAGATGTCGATCTTGCCACGACCTAGATGTTGGTATTATGACATCTATATGGGGGTTGAACAATCAAATTCATGATGACACGTGGTGTCACAGAATGTCGCAATATAGACGAACACTCTGTCGTTAGAAAATAGATGTCTTTTGAAACGATGTTTCAGGGGGTCTGATGTTTGTTATTCCTCCGACAATATAAAATGGCAATTATGTCGAACACATCGTCAAAATTTGACCCAAATGCACTAGTGAAAGAAGCATAATTGTTTAAGCACGGTAACAACTTATTCACCCCCCCCCTCTCAGTTGTCCAACAATTGGTATCAAATACAACCCCTTTTGTCTAAGGTTAGATCCTAGATCTTAAATATGTCAAGCCATGAAGGAAATTCAACCAATAAGGCTCCTCTGTTCAATGGAAGAAAGTTTTCCTTTTGGAAAGTTAGAATGAGAACCTACATAATGGCTTTAGGTGTAGATGTTTGGGATGTGGTAGATATTGGTTATGTAAAGCCAGTTGTACCAGCTAATAAGGATGACAAGCTAGAATTTAGCTTCAACACTATGGCTATGAATGTTATCTTGAGTGGACTTGCAAAAGTAGAATTCGTAAAAGTTATGCACCTAGGAACTACCAAAGAAATGTGGGACAAAATCATTAGCAGTTATGAAGGTAATGAGAAGGTAAAGGATGTCAATCTTCAAACCTACAGAATACAGTTTGAATAGTCGAAGATGAAGGAATATGAAACTATTGGAAAATACTTTCTGAGAGTAGAAGAAATGGTAAATGAAATGAAAACACTTAGTGAAAAAATTGAGGAACCCCCTTTAGTTCAGAAAATCTTGAGATCTCTCCCAGATAGATTCAACCTGAAGGTCTCTGCTATAGAAGAACTTAATGATCTAAAAACCTTGGAGTTTGATCAAGTTCTAGGAACTTTGACTGCATATGAAATGAGAATAGTTAAAGATAAACCCAGCTCCAGAGAAGCATCATTTAAAGCAGATATTAATGAGGATTCTGAGCCAGATGAAATTGAAGAAAAATTTGTGAAGAGACTGAAGAAGGGATTAGGAAAATACAAAGGTAAACTACCTTTCAAATGTTTCAACAGTGGTAGGATAGGTCATTTTGCAAATAAATTTCCCCACAAAGGAAAGGATCAGACATGTGATGATGAGGAGAAGTACAAACACATAAATTTATTTAAAGAGAATAACATTAAGAAGAAAAGTCTTTGCGTAAACAATGATGATGATCCTTCAGATGACGAAGACAATGTCTCCTCTATTGAAGATAAACTAAATGACTTCATACTTATGGACAAAGAGGATTATGATAATAAAAGCACAAGGAGTGATGTTAATGAAGAAGAAGTTGTGGCTGACATGGAAGGAGAACTAATCAACGCACTGGAAGAGATTGGCAGACTAAGAATCAAGAACAGAAAGAAAAGAAAATTGTTGATACGGTTTGAGAAAGATAGTAAAAAACCTGATGAATACCTTGTCCTACTAAAAGTAGAATTAGAAGAGGAAAAGAAAATCGAAGACATTTTGAAACGACAGTTATCATAAAAGAGGGAAAGATGTGAAGCATTAGAACAAGAAGTAGTGAAAAATAGGAAAGAGATGGAGAAGTTTCAAGCCTTGTATAATCAGAATCTGTCAAATATCAAAGCCTCAGAAGGATTAGCCACCATCCCGAATCAGCAAAGGAATCTAAATTTGAAAACCAGTTTGGTTTATGAAGAGGGATCAAGTAGTGGCAAGACAAGAAACGAAGAACCCATCAAGTTTGTCAAATGTACAACCAATAACAACAATGAACCTGCAGAAACAAAGGAAGACAATCAGCTGGCCAGGATGAGTAAAGAAAAATATGCCATAACTTAATCTATAGAACAAATAAATAATGTGCTCACTGCTGAAAGACATCATCAGCATGGAAGAAATTGATTTGCACAAAGAAGACAACCATTTCCCAGGTACAAAGAATTTTTCCATGGCTATTGTTTCTACTGTTCTAACTTTGGTCACAAAGTTGTAAATTGTTCCTTAAGAATTAGACATGAGCAATTAATATTTCAAAGGAATAAATACTTCCCACAACAAATAATGATACAACCAAGTATCAATCCTTCATAGACTGCAAATTGCCAAATTAAGTCTAGGGACATGCAACTAAGGAGGACAAGAAATAATCAATAGTCAATGAGTAGACAACATTGCAACAATAAGTTTGACCTATTGAATAATTAGATTGAATGCTTCACCTGTCATAACTTTGGACATAAATATATTGACTATTGGTTAAGGAACTATGAACCAGATTCGAAATCCCCTACTAAAAATGTCAATTTTTGGAAGAAGAAGAAAAGTGACAAGTGTGGATTAGTATTATCCACTCAAAGAGAAACGAACCCTTGGTATATATATAGTGGATGCTCCAAACACATTATGGGAGACAAAGGAAAATTTCTGCCTCTAAGTGAAAGAAAATTAGGAAACGTAACCTTTGGAAATGATGCTCCAGGGAAAATAAAGGGCAAAGGGATGGTGAGCTTAAGTAATGGAAAAAGAAAATCCCAAGATGTTCTACTTGTAGATGGGTTGAAACATAATCTTCTCAGTGTAAGTCAAATGTGTGACAGAGGATTTGAAGTGGTGTTCACGTCCGAGGAATTCAAGATAAAATCTCTAACCTCAGGACAAGTGGTGGCCAAATGCATAAGGACAGAAAATAATGTATATGTGCTGAAAGAAAATAGAGAAGAATGTCATATAAGCAGACATGATGAAAGTTGTTTATGGCATAGGAGACTTGGACATATAAACTTTGACCACTTAATAAAAATAAAAAAACTCAAGGCAGTAAAAGATCTTCCGAGAATATCAAAGCCCCAAGATTCAATGTGTAAACCTTGTCAAGTAGGGAAGCAAAACAGGACATAGCTTAAGTCCAAGATATTTACTTCAACAAAGAAACCACTCCAACTAGTTCATATGGATTTATGTGGACCATCAAGATAGGAAGGCACAGGGAAAGAAAACTACTTCTTGTTGATTATCAATGATTACTCCAAACTTACTTGGGTTGCCTTTCTCAAGGAAAAGGCTGAAGCATTTGAGAAGTTTAAAATATTTAAGGCTTTAACTGAGACTCAAACTGGAAAGAGGTTAAAGGAAGTAAGATCAGACTAGGGAGGATATTTTATGTCAAGAGACTTCAAGGAATTCTTTGATGAGCATGGGATCAAGAGAGAATACACAATCCCAAGAACTCCACAAAAAAATGAAGTTGTTGAGAGGAAAAATAGAACAGTGCAGGAAATGGCTAGGTCAATGATGAATGAGAAGAACATTGGCCAAACCTACTGGGTAGAATAAATACACACAACAATCCATGTTCTTAACAAATCTCACCTCAGATCACAAAGTGACAAGACACCTTATGGACTGTGGTTTGGGAGACCTGCTTCAATTAAAAACTTTAAAGTCTTTGGGAGTAAATGATACATAAAGAATAATGATGAGAACCTCGAAAAATATGATGATAGGGATGATGAAGGTATCTTCTTAGGGTATGCTAAAAATAGTAAAGGATATAAATGCTATAATAAGAGGCTGCATAAAATGGTTGATTGTATTGATGTGAAAGTTGATGAAGGAATCCTAGCAAGAGAGATGTACAGTAATGAGTCTTCTACAGAAGACACAGCTAAAGCTGAAGATGAACAAGTCCAAGAATCAGAAAATG
This sequence comes from Picea engelmannii, assembly GCA_009831015.1. Classification (NCBI taxonomy): domain Eukaryota; kingdom Viridiplantae; phylum Streptophyta; class Pinopsida; order Pinales; family Pinaceae; genus Picea; species Picea engelmannii. The sequence goes on from ML789578.1 coordinate 371,868, forward strand.
AAGACTCTGAATCAGATGAAGACTCAGACACTCAGACATAATCAAATCAATAGTCAACTTCAAATTCCTCCTCCAGAATCATTCAAAAGAATCATCTTGCAAGTCAGATAATTGGAGAAAAAGACAAAGGTGTACAAACCAGGAGAAATCTAATCAAAAACACCAAACAGTCTCATAAAGCCTTCATATCCAAGATGGAACCCAAGAATTTTAATGAAGCCAACAAAGATGACCACTGGGTTAAAGCAATGAATGATAAACTTGATCAGATTGAGAAAAACAATATGTGGGAGATGGTTCATAGACCTGAAGATAAAAATGTCATTGGCTCCAAATGGATCTTTAAGAATAAGTTGAATGAGCAAGGACAAGTTGTTAGGAACAAAGAAAGGTTAGTTTGTAAAGGGTATGCTCAGATAGAAGGACTAGATTTTGATTAAACATTTGCGCCCGTATCAAGATTAGAAGCTATCATAATGTTTCTTGCCTATTCTTGTCATAAAAGGTTTAAAGTCTATCAAATGGATGTCAAGTCATCTTTTCTAAATGGAGATTTAAGTGAAGAAGTCTATATGGAACAACCAGAGAGTTTCAAAGTGTCTAATAACCCTGACTTAGTATGCAAGCTGAAGAAATATTTATATGGGTTAAAACAAGCCCCTCGAGCCTAGTATCACAGACTAGATATGTATCTCAAAGACAAAGGGTTGAAGAGAGGAACAACTGACAACAATCTATATATTAAAACATAGGATAATAATTTTCTCATTGTATTGGTCTATGTAGATGACATCATCTTCGGATGTAATAAGGATCCATTAGTACAATGGTTTGCTTCTGCCATGGAATATGAGTTTGAAATGTCCATGATAGGAGAACTATCATTTTTTCTTGGTCTGCAAATTACTCAGAGGTTTGAAGGGATGTTCATTTCTCAAGAAAAATATCTAAGAGAAATGTTGAAAAGGTTTCAAATGGAAGATTCTAAACCTGTGGGCACACCTATGGTTACTGGCTACAAATTAAGAAAGAATGATGACTCACCTGATGTTGATCAGAGTTGATATAGGTCAATGATAGGCAGCCTATTGTACATCACAACATCTCGCCCAGACATAATGCATGTTGTAGGAATGGTTGGAAGATATCAGTCTACACCTAAATAGAGTCATTTACTAGCTGTCAAAAGGATATTCAGGTATTTGAAAGAAACAATGACTTATGGTCTGTGGTATCCTATAAATCATAATTTTCAGTTAACTGCTTATTCAAATGCAGATTGGGCAAACTGTGTTGATGAGAGAAAAAACACCAGTGGAGGAGCATTCTTCCTGGGTGACTCATTAGTAGCATGCCTTAGTAAAATGCAAGGTTCCATTTCTTTATCAACCATAGAGGTAGAGTAAATTACTATTGTTACCTGTTGCACTCAGGTATTATGGATGATTCAGACACTTGCAGACTTGGAGGTAAAATACGCTGCACCAATCCCAATTCATTGTGATAACACTAGTGCCATCAGTGTGTCTAATAATCCTATATTCCACTCCAAGACCAAGCATATTCCCATAAAATACCATTTTTTGAGAGAGCAAGTCACCAATCAGGTTTTTCAGGTTCAGTACATTCCAACCACAGAAAAAATAGCAGACATCTTTACTAAACCCCTATCTAAGACACCTTTTGAATATCTCCTACAGAAGTTGGGTGTCATCCCGCTTCACACCTAAGAGAGTCCATCCTGTTAGGGGGAGTCTTGTATTGATTGCATATCTGATACCTCCTAAAAATACTGCAAAAGCTCAGGGGGAGCGTGTTTTATTTGACATTGATGTCAAAGGGGGAGAAAAGAATAGATCCGGGTTCCTTTATTGCCATCAATGCCAAAGGGGGATATTGTTGCCATGTTTTACAGGTAGATTATGCTTGTCATTGATGGAAAGTACAACAGCGATGATGGCTTGAGTACAGGAAGGATGTTCCAGGTGGGCACCATAATTCTTTTGGGAAGACGCTGTAGAGCAAGCTCGACAAGATCAGAGTATGCAGCGATGGATCTCATTGAAGATTTCCTGATGAACGTCAGATATGAGCCCGAGGTTTGACTGGCATTGGATCTAGGAGAAATTACATCCTCTTTAACGAGCAAGGTGAAATGTGAAACCCTGAAAAATCACCTCAACAAAGACTCCATGTTGGATTTTCAGTTACTGGGAGATGGAGAAGTCAAGAGTTGAGACTCTCCAATAGAGGAGTCCCAAAGTGTCGAAATGAAAAATCCTAAAACCCAAAAAAAGGCACATCACTCGGAGTGTTGGATACCCGAATTTCAATTACCGGGAGATGGAGATGTCAGAGACTCACATCATCAAGAGTCCCGAAGTGTCGAAATGCGAAAACCCAAAATAGGCGCATCGCTTGGAGTACTGGATACCTAGATTTTGGATACCAGGATATGGAAATGACAAAGACTCTCACCATAAGGACTCCCGAAGCCACGAAACCCGAAGTCGTGAAATGTCACAGACAAGCTCCATTTCATATTTTCGGGCATCGCAACATGGAGAGTCAAGAAACTTTAGCACAGGAATACCGAAATGCCGATTCACTAAAATGAGAAACGCTAGAGTACCGGATCATTGATCTGAATCCATTTCAGAGTTCCAGATACCGGGAGTTGAAGTGTCAAAACACTTCACCATAGGAGTATCGAAATTCCAAAGTGTCGAAATGTGAAATTGCGAAATGCAGTTTTTGAATAAGGTTATGGTAACAGCCATTGCTCACATTGGCGAGAGATAGAGGAAAGAGCTAGAGAAACCAATCTCCATTTTGAGGATCACGACATGGAGTGTCGAGACACTTGATCACACAAATCCTGAAATGCTAAAGAGCAGAATGCCAAAATGAATGCAAGACTAATGAAAGTCATCCAACGGTGCAGATGAAATTGATTCAAATCAGAGGGCTATTGTTGCATGTCACAGTGTAACTGCCAGAAACCACTGATGGTTTCTGCCAGAGGACTTGAAGACACTTCGGGGTGATTGACAGAGGAGGTGAAGAAGCTCAAGGCATATACAAGTATAATGTTGACTATTCGTGGAGGTGATTAAAAGTTGGATGAGCATTGGAGCCTGTAACTACAACAGAGTAGTTGAGCTCGACTGTAACAGAAGATGAAGAATCTTAACTGTTAGTGATGCGAAGTAATTTGATGATGACACCCAGTGATGATGGACAGATGGGATTAACAAACAGAGAATCTGAAGAGTTTCCATGATGAATAGGAGGAACACTCGACATGCAGAGCATGCACAACCATTAGACAGAGGGCATGCAAAAGATGCATAGAGAACATAAGAAGGTTGAACAAAGAAGAGATCAATGTGGTTGCGGTGGTGTGGGATGCATGTGTGAAGAAGGAGGTGGAGTGCAACAGCTGAAATGGACAGAAGACAAAAGGTTCATTGAATGGGAATGGTGCGAAAAGCATAAGAGGAAGAAGAACATAAAAGTGCAATGGATGTGTGTAGGAAGAAAGTGATGAAGATAGACCAGCGAAATCTTGTAGAATAGTGATGAGACTGGTAAAATGTTGTTGAACACTATATCACTGTAATAAGTTTTAGTAATTCATATTCATAAACCAGGGTGGTAGGGAGGTGCTAGGGAGGACTGGTGTCCTCAGAGGTTCAAGTGGGTGCTTGAACACAGGGAGTTGTAGCTTTCGTCTAGTTGGTACTAGAGAAACCAGGGAGTTGGTGCTTCCTTCTAGTTGGTGCTAGAGAAACCAAGGAGTTGGTGCTTCCTTCTAGTTGGTGCTAGAGAAACTAGGGAGTTGGTGCTTCCTTCTAGTGGGTGCTAGAGAAAACAGAGAGTTGGTTCTCTCAGCAAGTTGCATCTTGCAAAAATAGAGGTTGTAGCCTCACAATGAGTAGGTGCTCATGTGTATGATAATGTAAAGAATGTAAATAATACTTATCATATTAAAGAAGAAAAGGTTTTTACCCTTTATGGGTTTCCTCGAGAAATATATGTCTTTATGTATCTCATATATGTGACTGATACTGAATGTGCCATTGCTTATTTTCCTACATTATTGTGATTATCATTGAATTCCTTGTAAAGAATTTAAAAGAATCATAATTGTTTAAGCACGGTAACAACTGATTCAACATGATTATGTTGAATTTTGATAACATGTAACATAAAGGAAGAAATTAAATTAATATAGTAGGAAAGTATTTAAGAGTTTGATTCTTAATTTAATGAATTGTAAGAAGGAGAATATACAAAAAAATAATTCAAAACTAACAACTTTGCCACTTTTTTCCATCAACTTTGTGCAGACACGTTTGAGCATTGGTCAGACCACCACAATCTATCAAGCCAAGTCTTGAACCAAAATGATGCAGGAGCATCATACAAAGCCAAAGTTGAAGCACACACCTAGCCAAGGGAGACAACTTGAGCACGTTTTTATGAACAACGTTTTGAATTTTAAAAACGAAAGCATTAATGTAATAGCTAGAAAAAGCATACTTACATTTATGCCTTGGAGATATGAACAGATCTAGAGGAGTTACTCCCATCTGTCAGATGTAATAGGCATTTAAGACTGTTAATGTTAAGTAGGTAGATATGAATATTAGATTAGACAGTTTTAGAAGCATAGGAGGGAAAAAGAATATAGACACCCTCACCCTTGCATTATGGTAATTTTATTTTTTGAGGAGCATTCAGAATTCATAAGCTGTAGAGATGTAACTGAGAGTTGTAGAGAAGAACCCATGTATAGGGGCACTTGAGTTAATATATGAAGATTTGACTCAATTTTCGTGGTGTTGTGATTCTTACTGTTTACATTTGTTGAATGGTATGTTTACAGTTGTTTTGTTTCTCTGTATGCATTTGTTTCAATGCTTTGTATGTGTATGATTTCATGTTGAGTGTATGAAGTCTGAGAGAGGAGAAGGATGAGTTTCAATTGTTTCTCTTCCTGAGAATTCCTGCAAGCAGTGCAATGAACGTCCGCAAGGTGTGCATTGATGAGGGTATGATTCTTATCTCAGAAAGCTCAGGAGAGATACCATTGTTCTCATACCAGCTGAAGTGAAGGTAAAGCATAGATTCTTGCAAGGTGTGTGCAATCCAGTTGAAGCTTTGGATATATAATTCTAGAGAGAAGGTTGAAGGACCACTGTTGCAAGGAGTGCACAGGGTCGGAGATCCAAATAACCATAGGTTATTTGAATATTTGTCGCAAGGAGTGCAAGAAGGGATCCTTTTTGGAATATTGAGTTTATAAGTGAAATATCAGGAGGGATTTAACCTTTGAAGTCATCAAAGGGAGACTGGGGCCAAAATCATCTCATAGAAGTTAAGTTCAGGAGGGATAATGTCGATTCATTGGGACAAAATTCTTTGAGGAGCACATCTAGTGGTCAGAATTCTCCATGGAGAACTCGCGAAGTCGTGAGGACCTTCGGATCCAGAGGAGCTATGAGGTCGATAGGAGTGGGATGAATCCACCACCCTGACATCAAGAATCAATGTGGAACATTGATCGTGGTCAGTCTAAGCCATCAGATCATTTCAGGAATTCGGGACCCATAAGTTCGGAGTGCAGGTCAAAACACTTGGTCACTCAAACTCTCAGTTCAAAAAAGGGATTATCAGCAACAGAATTTTGGAATTTCAGTATTTCGGAGTTCGGCATACTAGAAACCCTGATGACAAGGAACCGGGACTCTTGGCATTGAAAATCCCAAAGTCACGAAACACGACGTGCATTTGGTATGAAACATCAACATTTCATCATTTCGAGGTTCGACATTTCGAAAATCCTGATGACAAGGAGTCAAGGCGCTTTGCATTGAAAACCCAGAAGTCATGAAATACGAAGTGTCATCGGAGTGGAATATTGGCATTTCGGTTTTCTCAGGTCAGGGAAGTAGAGGAGACAAGTGATTTTTGGAACAGAGAGTTTTGAACTCCTAGTATACGGAGTCCCGAAAGGCCATTGATCAATAATTTCATGGGACGTTGAGCCCATTTCGGCATTCTGGTATTTCAGAATTTGGGGAATCATAAGGCAAGATGAACGATTGTTGGATCGTTCACTCAAGTCTCGAAAATCCGAATTTAGGAGTAACATGCAGTGTGCATTGGAGTGGTCAACACTCGTTGACAATTCACATTTCGTGTAATGTCCCCACTTTGAGACATCATCACAGGGCAGAGACTTATGATGACCAGAATGGCCAGATGGGTGCTAGAGCGAGTACAGGGGTATTTGAGAGGCATTGTGGGGTCCAACTTGCATTGATGATCCTATTCCATCATTATGAGCCATTCTGCACATGTTGGCTTTGGTTTCATTGCATTCCGACGATTTCCATGATTTTGACTATTTTGAGCTATAAGTCAATGGAATTCACTGAAGAGGTCATTTTGGGCACATTACTTGGAGGAACGTCTTAGTGTAATAGCTCATTGGAATTGGTAGGAGCAACACTACAAGATGGGATTGCTATAAGTGACTTTCAGTGGCCAAGGAAGCCACAAGGAGAGATAAGGAGATTTTCAAAGGTAAAAAGGTTAATTAATTAATTAAAGTGATTTAATTAATTAATTAATTATTAATAAAATGAAAGTCACTTTGGAGGGACAACGTGAGACAAAAAGTATAAAGGAAAGGCAAGGGCCTCTTCTCATTCATTCATGTATGATCTTATTTTGATTTCTGGCTTCTAGCTAGTGAGCCCAATATTGGGGGTTTTGAGGGTTTTGACATAACAAATCCTAGAGGACAATTCGGTGGTGAAAGATTCCACCTATCTTGTCCCAAGATTGGTCTTAGAGATGAAATACTCTCTCACACCATTCTAGTTCCAGATATACTCAGTTGCAGGAGGATTCTACATCAGTTTCATGTGCAGATAGAGAGAGGGTGCACTAGTTGAGGGATTCCAGCAAGAGAGGCGCACCATCTTTGGAGAGAGATTCATTGTAGGAGATTGGCAGGGCCGTTGAGGATTCTATCACTTGGGTTTTCATTGTAGAGCCTTAGACATCAGATCTAGTTCTTTCTGAGACAGTTTTATGGCTCCAATTATTTCTTGAGCAGTGGGGTGAATTGAAGAGAAGGAGGGTGTTTTTGAGATCCAGATCTAGTCCGTTTAGGGGGGTTACACTTCAGATCTGACCTTGAGACTTTACCTAGTGACTTGCAATGTCCCAATCTATATTTCTAGAGATTTTCAGAGCATTTGAATGCCTCCTTTAGCAGGGACAAATTATCTAGGGTTTCAATCATCTAGTGGGGTGCACCATTCAGTTGGGGATTTCAGATCTACAGAGATTGAGAGGGATCTTGGAGATTCGGTCACCTGTGTTGTTCTTACCATCACTCGATCTATCAGTTGGCATATTTATTAGGGTGATTGGACACTTTTGATAGCAGGGCCAAGTTATTGAGGGTTTCATCCTTCTATTGGAGCGTGGCATTCTTCAGCTGGAGAGTTTGGCATTCAGATTTGCTTGTATTGATCTTAATTTCTTATTCAGCCTTTGGAGGCATCCTTTGTATTAGAGGGATCATTTTGTAGCAGCTCTTATATATTGTCTATCTTCTTGGCCATCTGTTGAGCATTCCAGATCGACATCTTCATTGTAGCAAGTTTCTCTATTTTATGAATAAAGAAGAATTGAGATGTTTTTGCTTGTCTATCTTATTCCATATGGTTGAGGTATGTTCCATGGTTATCTCTTTCTGTTATTTGCTTCATAAACACATACAAGCACATCTAAAAGGTAGATCAACAAAGTGTTTGACGCAATACCTCACTCAGAAAAGGTTTTAAAAAGACACCAAAACAATGATGATCCTTGCATAATGGCTTGGGATCATTACAGTGGTATCAGAGCTTAAATCCTGCAAACCTGGGGGGTCTTCCATAGGGATAAATGGATATTTGGAAAGAAGTGGATAAGATAGCCTTTGAGATACCATGGTTGGAGATCATGTATGATGGCCTTATCAAGGAAACTAAGGCTACAATAACCTTCCTACAATATGCAGCCTTTAGAAATCCCCATTGGAGAAAATGGGATATTTTACAGGGGATGATCATAGAAGGTGAAAAGAAAAAAGAAGCAACTATATGGTGGGAAGAACAGAGAAACCCCACGCCCAGTAGGACCATGCAACCTTTCCACAGTTGCAAGGGACCGTGGGAACTAGATCATAGGTGCAGGGGTAAAGATCAGGAGCGCATTATTGAGGTATGTCATGACAGTGAGGGTGAGGTGTGTGAGGATGGAGCGATAGATGTGGATTCAGAGCAGTCAGATGATGACAATGACTCTTGCACAGAGGCTAGTGATAGTGACTCTACCTCAGAGGATAGTGATGATGACTCTTGCACAGAGGCTAGTGATTCTTGCACACTTGAGGAGGAGGATGACCCTTGTGTAGTGGATAGGCAGTTGGATGGACAGGACGATAGCCCCAGTGTCTCAGCAGACAAATCACATACCATTGATGACCTTACCACTCAGCAGAGTGGTGACACTAGTGAGGAGTCACACATGTTAGCACCTAGAGATGATGAGCTTCCTATGGGGGCCGTGACACATTTGACACCTGTTCAAACACCCATGATAGCCACGTCAGATGAGGAGATCAGTGGCACGTCAGGTATGATGGATGAGCCTAGTGTGAGGGATGCACACCATGGACAGGTAGACCCACAGATCCAGGAGGACGTACAAGACGTACATGCAGTTGACCCCACACATACAGGTCAGTCAGAGGAGATGGAGTCACAACTATTGGAGACTCCAGTGGTTGAGTAGATGGCAGAGGTTGACAGGTGGATGGAGCACTTACTTCTAGGATCATATTGCATGGATGAGGATGCACTCTTTGGCATTCAGGATGACAATAGCATGTGTCTGGATATAGCTATATGGGATCCAGGCGTAGATTATAGTAGCAGGTTGAGTGCACAGGAGGATACAACTGCTCATATAGGATACAGTGTGAGTCAGGGGGAGATGGTATCTAGTGATGGGATGCAGTGGCATACAGGAGTACCTAGTGGCATAGTAGACAATAGGCAGTTCATCACTTTATCTTTTGTAAAGAGTGTTTTTAGTGATGGCACTAGCAGTGAGAGGCATGAGGGGGTACCCCAGCATGACTATGATCAGGAGTCACACCACTTAACAACACAGTTGGGAGTTAGTGAGGCTATGATCAGGGCAGCCACTAGACATATTAATGACATTCATGTAGTGATGGAAGATTATGGTTGGAGAGCATCAGTGGCACAGGGTATCTCAGATGGAGGATTTTCCATGGATGATTTTCACACTCTCCAGGAGAGAGTGTCTATGATGAGGACTGACTACCAACAGTTGTTGACAGAGAGAGAATACCTACTGGGGATTGGCGAGTTGTATCATAGGGCCCTGAGGGGGAAGGAGTTGGAGGTAAACCAACTCACTCGAGAGTTGGAGAGCACTCGAGGATTATTGAGAGGCACACAGACCGTCGTTCAAGAATCAGAGTCTATATCAGATGGGTGTCTTGAGGAGATTCGTCAGAGATCCACTTCATCTGTCTTAGTGGATAGTCAGATGCATTAGTCAGTCACATTAACAGAGGATGTTGATGATCTAGCATAGGAGCACCAGTCGATGGGGTACCCTTCCATTTGTTTCTTGGGAGTGGTTGATCTCCATATAGAGATTGATCCAGTTGTACGCCCAGGATCTGTGATGTAGCATGAGTTTGCGGGAGATGACATGAGTATGCCCTAGCATACCATGATGAGTGATAGCTCACAGAGAGATGTCGAGGTGTATGGCGACATTCGGAGGTGTATAGTGCCTTGCATGGAGGAGACACACTCAGGGGAGTATATAGATGTCACTCCTCTGCAGCAACACATAGTTGTGGGAGATCACCTTCACCATTTCAGCAGTTGCATGGTATATGAGAGATGGAGGTTGGTTGACCAACAATCAGAGGGGTTACTTCTGGTTGTACTGGATGGTTGGGACTCGGTGATTACCGCAGGAGAGCATCTTTCATGGATACCAATGGACGAGCTTCTGGTCGAATCATTGGGATTGACCAAAGCATGTGACACCTCCCAGTCCTACAGTCAGTTGCAGATGTTTCTATTAGCCTGTCCTAACACTTTTATCATAGACAACAACATGAGGAGGGATAGGCCATGGCTGGGAGCGTGGAGAGTGAGTAGGCCGAGACTATATGACATGAGTACTTTTACAGCATACAACAGGTCATAGGTGGACCATGTTAGACAGACAGTTGAGACTTGGTGTGTGATGGTGAGCATCATAGACCTAGTGATGATAGATGAGCATAGTGGGCTTCTGATAGTGAACAACCCAACATAGGAGCAGCTATCGGAGACTGGAAGTGATAAAATTCCAAGTTTTCCATGGGATCCAGGAGTTCATTTGGTTAGCAGGATGTTTCACTACATGACGACCTAGGTGGTGCCAGAGAGACACACACTCCACCTTGGGTTGGTTTGGAGGGGGTCGACAGGTACTTGTCCTATGGGGCGAGACCTTTTATTCCTCTTGATCATCATGATAGGGCATGGAGATGTTTGGATAGGTACTTCTTCTACAAAGGTGTCTATGCTGATACAGTTTCTAGGCAGCAGGTTCGGTAGTCACAGGTATTTCATCTTGAGGATCCCGGCGAGGAGTATCCTTTATGTATGCAGGGGACAGATAGTCATGGACATAGTAGTGCAGTGTCAGTAGGAGGATCGTCGACAGAGGTTAGCATGGGACCCAGGGATTGTAGGATTGAGCAGTTAATTGATCGACAGGGGAGAGTGGAGCATTGCAGGGGAAACTTATTCTAACTTTCCATTTAGCACAGTGCTTGAGGGTGCCTCACGGAGATCTTGCAGTACCTCATTCTGGCATCATCATGTGTAGTTGATGGAGACCGTGTGGATCTTGGTAGAGATTTGGAGGATTGACTCATTCCAATATGAGGCCATGGGTCAGGTGTAGGAGGTTCATAGGGTTGATATCTTCCAGGACTGTTCTTCACAGAGTATTGCAGTTCACTTCCCGATATGGGATCCAGGGGGTGGAGTGTGCTATTGTTCATCGTTGGATGGTTTCTACTATGTATCCCACAGGTGGAAATGAGATCCTAGTATTTAACTTTGGGGGATTTGGGTATTGCTTGAGGACAAGCAATTTTCTAGTAGGGAGGACTGTAATGTCCCCACTTTGGGACATCATCACAGGGCAGAGACTTATGATGACCAGAATAGCCAGATGGGTGCTAGAGAGAGTACAAGGGTTATTTGAGAGGCATTGTGGGGTCCATCTTGCATTGATGATCATATTCCATCATTATGAGCCATTCCACACATGTTGGCTTTGGTTTCGTTGCATTCCGACGATTTCCATGATTTTGACTATTTTGAGCTATAAGTCAATAGAATTCACTGAAGAGGTCATTCTGGGAACATTACTTGGAGGAACCTCTCAATGTAATAGCTCATTGGAATCGGGAGGAGAAACACTATAGGATGGGATGTCTATAAGTGACTTTCAGTGGCCAGGGAAGCCACAAGGAGAGATAAGGAGCTTTTCAAAGGTAAAAGGGTTAATTAATTAATTAAAGTGATTTAATTAATTAATTAAATATTAATAAAATGAAATTCACTTTGGAGGGACAAGGTGAGACAAAACGTATAAAGGAAAGGCAAGGGCCTCTTCCCATTCATTCATGTATGATCTTATTTTGATTTCTGGCTTCTAGCTAGTGAGCCCAATATTGGGGGTTTTGAGGGTTTTGACATAACAAACCCTAGAGGACGATTCGGTGGTGAAATATTCCACCTATCTTGTCCCAAGATTGGTCTCAGAGATGCAATACTCTAACAAACCATTCTAGTTCCATATCTACTCAGTTGCAGGAGGATTCTACATCAGTTTCATGTGCAGATAAAGAGAGGGCACACCAGTTGAGGGATTCCAGCAAGAGGGGTGCACCATCTTTGGAGAGAGATTCGTTGTAGGATATTGGAAGGGCTGTTGAGGATTCTATCACTTTGGTTTTCATTGCAGGGGCTTAGACATTAGATCTAGTTCTTTCTGAGACAGTTTTATGGCTCATATTATTTCTTGAGAAGTGGGGCGAATTGAAGAGAAGGAGGGCGTTTTTGAGATCCAGATCTAGTTCGTTTGGAGGGGTTACACCTCAGATCTGACCTTGAGACCTTACCTAGTGACTTGCAGTGTCCCGATATATATTTTTGGATAGTTTCAGAGCATTTGGAGGCCTCCTTCAGCAGGGCTGAATTATCTAGGGTTTCAGTCATCTAGTGGGGCGAACCATTCAGTGGGGGATTTCAGATCTACAGAGATTGAGAGGGATCTTGGAGATTCAATCACCTAGGTTGTTCTTACCATCACCCAATCTATCAGTTGGCATATTTATTAGGATGATTGGACACTTTTGGTAGCAGGGTCGAGTTATTGAGGGTTTCAGCCTTCTATTGGAGCATGGCATTCTTCAGCTGGAGAGTTTGACATTCAGATCTTCTTGTATTGATATTCATTTCTTATTCAGCCTTTGGAGGCATATTTTTTGTTAGCGGGAGAATTTTTTAGAAGCTCTTATCTATTGTCTATCTTCTTGGCCATCTTTTGAGCATTCCAGATCGACATCTTCATTGTAGCAGGTTTCTCTATTTTATGAATAAAGAAGAATTGAGATGTTTTTTCTTGTCTATCTTATTGCATATGGTTGAGGTATGTTCCATGGTTATCTCTTTCTGTTATTTTCTGCATACACACATATAAACACATCTAAAAGGTAGATCAACAAAGTGTTTGACAAAATACCTCACTCAGAAAAAGTTTTAAAAAGACACCAAAACAGTGATGATCCTTGCATAATGGCTTGGGATCATTACATTTCGGCATTTGTCAAGAGCCATGGGGATATATCGGGACTCTCCAACTCCAAAAACCCAAAGTCCTTTGTGGCTCAACAAAGGGTTTGATTAACCCTTGGCATGGTTTTAGTGAAGATCCTGTGCGGATATCGGCCCGAGGGTAGGGGGTATACATCACAAAACAAAGCAAAGCTATTCTTAAATTAGTATTGGTGATTAACAGATTAACAACAAAGCAATTTTATTTCAACATTGACATAGTAAAGATAGGGACTCTCATCATTTTAATTTCATAGAGATCTGTATTCCACAAGACTACCATTCAAAGACCATTAAAACCTTGCATTGAGATGTTATGTAAATGTGAGACCATGTCTCTCATACTTTGTAATATATATACTGGATTTCTTCATTCTTACATTTGTTTAATTGATTATTTCTTTCTATGTCTTCTAACCAATTGTTACACTGGTTGTCTTAGTTCTTTAAGACATGTTATCACTCAGTTTGTAGTCTAGGTCAATGTAGCTTAAAGGTAAGGATCAAACTGGCGAAACAGGAGCTTCCCCACCCACTGTCACCTCGATGGGGGGCTCTTTCTATTTAGGTTGGATAAACCCAAGGGAGACATCCCTAGTAATCTGGGGTTTTGAAGGACAAAGGTTCTAAAGGATCAAGATGAGTTTTCCCTTCACAGATTACTGCCAAGAAGATAGTCAAGAATGAAGAAATACCACAGTGAAAACACCTGTTTGCGAGACAAGGAAAAAATAAAACTAAAATGTGCAACAGTGGTTAGTACTTCATAAATTAATGACTATCAACAATTAATATACATGAGCATAAATAGCAGTAATTATTGACGAAGTCAATGATTGCAAAAATGACTATGACTTGTAATATTACTTGTCAATAAACACTGGAGATGATATAGCATCCAATGTATACAATCAATCTTGGAATTAACACAATGCATTAAATATCATTAAATTCTCACATACAAAGGTTGTTGCGTCACTATACTAGAGGTGATGTCAGCCTAGTTCTAGGGTTAGTTTGATAGGCAAAGAGGTGGACGTTTTGCAAATTCGCCAATGAAAATAATCAACACTTCAATGTCTATTGCTAGATGACCAAGCCACAACGTTTTTTAATCAGCCAAAGGTTCAAAATAGGCATGACGTCATCATCAAATTAGGGTTAGTGAGACGTTAGGGTTAGTAGGGTTTCAATTTTAAGAAATTTGAAAGTGTTGTTTGGACACAAGAATCTCAACGTTGGAGGTTTAGACTAGTGCCTTAGGGTATTATGGAGTCAAGGAGCAAGGGCTAGGTCTCAGGAGAATCTAAATTCAAGGACAAGAGAGTTAGGCTTGATGGTGCTTCAATGGCAGGGCCATGAAGTCAAAACCCTAAGGGGAGGAGGCTCATTCCGGTGTTGCTTAAGCAAGGCCTCATGCTCCTCCCTCTTTCCTTCAAAATCCTTGGAAAAACGGCTAGCTTCAAAACATAAATTTAAGGGTGAAAGGTGTTGCAAGAGCAAGGCCCTTCAAACCCTAAAAAAGTCAAAACCCTAGGTGTAAACTCAATTAGGCCTAGGACGTCTTCTTTCTTCAACTTATGTTAAAAGGCTATCTCATAAAAAGGGGAACTAGTGTAGAAATGGCTAGGCTATATTCTCCTTAATCAAATGGCTAAACAAGTTTTCTATCATGGGGACATGAAGCAAGGACCTACTTGTGTGCTTGCTACCTAGGGTTTCAATGATTAAGAAAAATAATAACAATGTAACCATAAATCCAAGAGATTTAACCTACAACCATTCATTTAAGAATTTTTGCATGAGAAACACACTTACAAATCAATGAAGAGCTTATCAAACCCTAGTTGTAAACCTTACAATGATATAAAACACCATAAACATGCCAAGAATGATTCTCCACAAGAGTAGCACCTCACTTCCAAGAGGAAAATATCAAGACAAAAGAGTAAAAATGATTCTCTAACAAGAGAGTGAGTTGTGTTCCCCTCAAAATGAGAGGCAACGTCCTCTATTTATATCATCCTAATGGCCTTTAATTACAAAATAGGTCATTTAAAATAGCCGACAAGGTTGACTAACAATATTACACTATTTGTCACATCAAATGCTAAAAATTTCACAAGATGAGCTCAAAAGGGAGACGTCAGGCCCCTCTGAGGGAGACATTGGCAATGTTTTGGCAAGATTAGCATCCAAGAAGCAGAACGTTGGCCCCTTTAGGGGTTCTCCAAGCTGCCACACGTGCCAAATGACCCCAGCACTCTGCTACACACTCCAAAAAAATGTCCAGTTGCCTCAGGTGACGTCCTGTCCATCAAAAGCAATCATCCCATCTGTAGTGGGTGATCCCCCCTAGGCTAGGATCTTCCAAAGTATCCTTGGTAAGGACGTCCTTCTTCTTTCTCGTGCAATGGCTCATCACAACATTGTCCTGCCTCTGCCATCCCAACAACCATCTAATGGGCTATTCAGCCCCATGGAGGTCCGAACTAATCATATCCCCATGTGTACCAGTCCACTGGTATCGGTCCACCGGGTATGGTCCTGCACATCAAAGACTACGCCCTCCATGGGATCATCAGTCCTCGGGATCATAGCAATGTCAATCATATTTCATCATTAAATTTATCAAAGACACGAATGAAATCCCTAGCATATCATCTAAGAGATCAAAGACATTACACAGATATACTATACAAAGTTGAAGAAGACCAACATAATAACCTATTGGGATAATACCCATAAGAGAAGGAAAGTTTCCTCAGAAGATCATTCAAGCCATGTTTTTATGAGGTGATGTGGTCTAGGGATGTCCAGTCACAGTAAGACCAAGGGTAGGTGTTGTCTGTGGGTGCCTTTGTAGGAGGCGAGCTGTACCCATCATGGATGCATTTTTTCCAAGACCTTTATTGCCTTTATTTTTCTTTTATTTCTCTTCTTTCTTTTTTACTTCAAGGTATGACCAAAGGAAACTTCCTTGGCATGGTGACCAGAGCTGACAATTTTACCCACTGGTATCTTCACATAAATGATAAGGCTGGCTCGTGATGAGACCCCCTTTCCCTTGGCCATGCAACCAAAGGTCACTGCCCTGGTGTGGTAACCAGATAGTGGCAATGTCATACTGTTGGATACCTATGAACATAATGGGCCGGCTCATGATGAGACCTCCCATCCTCTTGGTTAGGTCTTGTTTTTATCATTTTTCTTAGGGTCCCTTTAGTTTCTTATCGAGATGCCTTTTATTGCCTTCTCGGGGATCCCCTGGGTGAAGCATCTCTAGGTTTCATTTCTTATGTCTTTTATCTTTTACCAGCTGCTTTTACCCCCTGGGCCTTTAGCCCCTTCTTCCCACAAGACAAAGTGTAACCCTCAAAAGGTCATCCTAATGGCCGGACTAGGGGAATGGGATAGATGTGCGGGAGATAAGATGTAAAATGATATAATGGTGGGAGTGGATGATGGCTCTGCAAATCTCCCTTAGTGGCTAACCAAGACCCATGAATAGAAGATTTCTAAGTCACCCCATCAATCAACCCAACAATGGTCAAGTGGATTAGTGTAAGATCCAGGCAGTTATCAAAAATGTAAGGAACCTAATGCATGTATAAGAAGGTTATAACAATCAAACATGACACATACCATGATACCTTGGACCAATTACCTCATGGAGCAAGAGTCCAAGCCGATGGTGATGGAAGCTGCTACTTCTAACTGGACAAGTCTGGTGAAGAAGAAGAAGAATGGGCCCTCCAGGGCCATGCTCAGGTCAATCCTACTCTCGATACTCCATGTCTAGGACCTGTGGGCCTCAAGACATGATCTCCTAGTTATCCCTAGATATCAGGGATAACATCTGGCTCCAACTCGGGGACATGTGCTCACCATAGAGCGCATGGGAACCTCAACATATCTGGCACAAACTTGTAGACCTGCTCACACTTTACAAGAAAGAATCAACAACAAAAGGTGGGGTGGTATTTCCACCACACAAAATATAACATGTGCATATAAAGTAATCATAAATGCAAATAGAAAGTAAAACACTTACCTGCACTTACCTGTTGGCTTCATGTTGGTGTAGTCAAACAACCAGTGAAGCCAAGCTAACAACGTTCCTTGATACCTGCCTTTGTGATTCATCATAAACCAAAACAATGATAAATCAAGAACAAAAATTTCATGAGTTAGAATATATATCACATTATCAAAAAAGTCAGAATCTAACTCATGGAGGCGGGTGGGCGGGATAAAATCCTGCCAAGTCCATCTCCGAGGAAAGTACTCAATCCACTTCAAGAAAGGGTCATGAAAATTGCAAGGTTCATAAAACTGACTCAAAGGACCTGCAAACTGGTTACCTAGAACATCCTCACACCCTGAAGTTAAAGAAGGGATCGACAAAGGTCTAGCAGACGACTGGAAGACTAAGAAGGGAAAGTTGAAAAACTGACTGAAGCACACAGTACCCAACCAACCCTTGGAGCTCAGGGTTTGCCTAAATGGAAACTCAATATTAAAAATATACTTCCCAAGCACACCTTTAATGGACAGGCAAGGTAAAGTAACAATAGGTGGCTGGAGTGAAAAGCCATGAGAGACTTTCCTTAGGAAAACAATGTTTTCACTTGTATCAAAATCTGAGTAGATAGGTGATTGAGAATCATCTTCACAAAATAAGTCCAAATGCTCAGAAGAACAGTCATCAAAGTCCTCAAGGTATGACCAAAAATCATAAGGTATTGGGTCATCCTTGGTCCTTTGGATGGTAAAAACCTCATCTCCTTGTTGCCATTGGTCAAAAGTAATCTGTTGTGGTAATTGCAAGGGAAACATCTGAAGATGACCTTTTATGTCATAGATGGGATCTGTATCATACTTAAATGCATCCCACCTACGTCTCCCAACATGTATGAACTCATCGAAATCAGCTATGTCAGTATCAGTGTCATAACATGGAGGAGTCAAAACATCCAATACTTCTCTTGTGTCACTAAAAACTTGGAAGGGGGAACAATTTACCTTGCTTAATCCTTCCTGTGCAAGAGATTCAAGTATTTGGATAACATCATTAGGTGGAATATCTACCTCTACATCTTTAGTCTCGAGACATAGGGGATCTAGCTCGTCCAAGGGTTCCACCTCTTCTTCATTCTCTGAGTCATAGAACAAGGTATCATAAAAAGAATCGAAATGACTCACCTCATTCTCTTCATCTTATGTAGGAGTGACAGAATCTTGGAGAGCTTCATCAGACTGAGGAGTGATTACTGGTGCTTCATCCTCATAATTCACATTTCTGGTTACATCTTCGTTGCATTCTATTGGATTATGGGAGAGATCTTGCTCCTTTTCAAGGGGTTTATAATGGTCTTCATAAACCTCATCTCTTATATCAAAGGATTCTTGGTATTGATCATGATAAGGTCTTCTGAGATCTTCTACAATCTCAGTGGTGAATCCTTTGTGGTGTAAGGTTACCATGAGGTTTCGAAGGACATCTTCATACGTTTGACAATCTGGCTTAGTAAGATCTATAAACTTATTGATGAGGTGTATGAAAGATGATATACCCTTGTCCTTGCAACAACTCTTAAAACACTTTTGTAAGTAGGATGGCAAGGTGAGTAAGAACAACTTTATAAGAGCATCCTCTCCTCCCAACCTTATCTCACTCAAATGCTCCAAAAAGTTTACTATGTGAGGAGCCAGGAGGCCCAAAAACATCGGAGAGTTGTCTAACCATTTGTTATCAAAGTAATTTGGGTATCCTTGAAAAATTATGAAATCAATACTTGGATACATTTTTTCCCAGTATGCCATGATCCCATAACTTTGAAAATATCACAGAAGGTAATGTGGCACCCTAAGAAAATCGGTGGAGTCACCAGATAGTTTTCCTGAAACTATCAAAGAATAGGGGGAAAGATTTGTAGTGGAGTCACCAGGTAAGATTGTAACAAAAGGTCTCTGAGGCAAGGCTTACCAAAGGTTTTTTCGTTGAGGAAGATTAACTTAGTGTTCCCCGGCAACGGCGCCAAAATGTTATCGCTTAGTTTATAGTCTAGGTCAATGTAGATGAAAGGTAAGGATCAAACTGGTGAAACGAGAGCTTCCCCACCCACTATCACCTCGATGGGGGGATCTTTATATTTAGGGTGGCTAAACCCAAGGGAGACGTCCCTAGTAATCTGGGGTTTTGAAGGACAAAGGTTCTAAAGGATCAATATGAGTTTTCCCTTCACAGATTATTGCCAAGAAGATAGTCAAGAATGAAGAAATACCACAGTGAAAACACCTGTTTGCGAGACAAGGCAACAATAAAACTAAAATGTGTAATAGTGGTTAGTACTTCATAAATTAATGACTATCAACAATTAATATACATGAGCATAAATAGCAGTAATTATTGACGAAGTCAATGATTGCAAAAATGACAATGACTTGTAATATTACTTGTCAATAAACACTGGAGATGATATAACATCCAATGTATACAATCAATATCGGAATTAACACAATGCATTAAATATCATCAAATGCTCACATACAAAGGTTGTTGCGTCACTATACTAGAGGTGACATCAGCCTAGTTCTAGGGTTAGTTTGATAGGCAAAGAGGTGGACGTTTTGCAAATTAGCCAATGAAAATAATCAACACTTCAATGTCTATTGCCAGATGACCAAGCCACAACGTTTTTTAATTAGCCAAAGGTTCAAACTAGGCGTGACGTCATCATCGAATTAGGGTTAGTGAGACGTTAGGGTTAGTAGGGTTTCAATTTTAAGAAGTTTGAAAGTGTTGTTTGGACACAAGAATCTCAACGTTGGAGGTTTAGACTAGTGCCTTAGGGTATTATGGATTCAAGGAGCAAGGGCTAGGTCTTGGGAGAATCTAAATTCAAGGACAAGAGAGTTAGGCTTTATGGTGCTGCAATGGCAGGACCATGAAGTCAAAACCCTAAGGGGAGGAGACTCATTCCGGTGTTGCTTAAGAAAGGCCTCATGCTCCTCCCTCTTTACTTAAAAATCCTTGGCAAAACGGCTAGATTCAAAACATAAATATAAGGGTGAAAGGTGTTGCAAGAGCAAGGCCCTTCAAACCCTAAAAAGGTCAAAACCCTAGGTGTAAACTCAATTAGGCCTAGGACGTCTTCTTTATTCAACTTATGTTAAAAGGCTAACTCAGAAAAAGGGGAACTAGTGTAGCAACGACTAGGCTATATTCTCCTTAATCAAATGGCTAAACAAGTTTTCTATCATGGGGACATGAAGCAAGGACCTACTTGTGTGCTTGCTACCTAGGGTTTCAATGATTAAGCAAAATAATAACAATGTAACCATAAATGCAATATATTTAAGCTACAACCATTCATTTATGAAGTTTTGCATGAGAAATACACTTACAAATCAATGAAGAGCTTATCAAACCCTAGTTGTAAACCTTCTAATGATAGAAAATGCCATAAACATGCCAAGAATGATTCTCCACAAGAATAGCGCCTCACTTCCAAGAGAAAAATATCAAGGCAAAAGACTAAAAATGATTCTCTCACAAAAGAGTGAGTTGTGTTCCCCTCAAAATGAGAGGCAACGTCCTCTATTTATATCATCCTAATGGCCTTTAATTACAAAATAGGTCATTTAAAACAGTCGACAAGGCTGACTAACAATATTACACTATTTGTCACATTAAATGCTAAAAATGTCACAAGATGAGCTCAAAAGGGAGACGTCAGGCCCCTCTGAGGGAGACGTT
Source organism: Picea engelmannii (assembly GCA_009831015.1). Taxonomy (NCBI): domain Eukaryota; kingdom Viridiplantae; phylum Streptophyta; class Pinopsida; order Pinales; family Pinaceae; genus Picea; species Picea engelmannii. The sequence goes on from ML789578.1 coordinate 392,646, forward strand.
GGCCCTTTTTGGGCAAGATCATCATCCAAGAAGCAAAACGTTGGCCCCTTTAGGGATTCTCCAAGCTGCCACACGTGCCAAATGACCCCAGCACACTGCCACATGCTCCAGAAAATGTCCAGCTGCCTCAGGTGACGTCCTGTCCAACAAAAGCAAGCATCCCATCTGTAGTGGGTGATCCCCCCTAGGCCGGGCACTGCCAAAGTATCCTTGGTAAGGACGTCCTTCTTCTTTCTCGTGAAATGTCTCATCACAACATTGTCCTGCCTCTGCCATCCCAACAACCATCTGATGGGCTCTTCAGCCCCATGGAGGTCCGAACTAATCATATCCCCATGTGTATCGGTCCACTGGTACATGTCCACCGGGTATGGTCCTGCACATCAAAGGATATGCCCTCCATTTGCTCATCAGTCCTCGAGATTATAGCAATGTCAATCATATTTCATCATTACATTTATCAAATAAATGCATGAAATCCCTAGCATATCATCTAAGAGCTCAAAGACATTACACAGATCTACTATACAAAGCTGAAGAAGACCAATAGAATAACCTATTGGGATAATACCCATAAGAGAAGGAAAGTTTCCTTAGAATATCATTCAAGCCATGTTTTTATGAGGTGATGTGGTCTAGGGATGTCCAGTCACAGTAAGACCAAGGGTAGGTGCTGTCTGTGGGTGCCTTTGTAGGAGGCGAGTTGTACTCGTCATGGATGCATTTTTTCCAAGCCCTTTATTGCCTTTATTTTTATTTTATTGCTCTTCTTTCTTTTTTACTTCAAGGTCTGACCATAGGACACTACCTTGGCATGGTGACCAGAGATGACAGTGTTACCCACTGGTATCTTCACAGAAATGATAAGTCTGGCTCGTGATGAGACCCCCTTTCCCTTGGCCATGCAACCAAAGGTCATTGCCCTCGCGTGGTAACCAGATAGTGGCAATGTCATACTGATGGATACCTATGAACATAATGGGCCAGCTCTTGATGAGACCTCCCATCCTCTTGGTTAGGTCTTGTTTTTATCATTTGTCTTAGGGTCCCTTTAGTTTCTTATCGAGAGGCCTTTTATTGCCTTCTCGGGGATCCCCTGGGCGAAGCATCTCTAGGTTTCATTTCTTATGGATTTTATCTTTTACCAGCTACTTTTACCCCATGGGCCTTTATCCCCTTCTTCCCACAAGACAAAGTGTAACCCTCAAAAGGATATCCTAATGGCTGGACTAGGGGAATGGGATAGATGTGCGGGAGATAAGATGTAAAATGATAGAATGGTGGGAGCGAACGATGGCTCTGCAAATCTCCCTTAATGGCTAACCAAGACCCATGAATACAAGCTTGCTAAGTCACCCCATCAATCACCCCAACAATGGTCAAGTGGATTAGTGTAAGATCCAAGCAGTTATCAGAAATGTAAGGAACCTGATGCATATATAAGAAGGTTATAATGATCAAACATGACACATACCATGATACCTTGGACCAATTACCTCATGGAGCAAGAGTCTTTTCTGATGCAAGTCCAAGCCAATGGTGATGGAATCTGTTGCTGCTAACAGGATAAGTCTGGTGAAGAAGAAGAAGAATGGGCCCTCCAGGGCCATGCTCAGGTCAATCTTGCTCTCGGTACTCCATGTCTAGGACCTGTGGGCCTCGAGACATGATCTCCTAGTTATCCCTAGATATCGGGAATAACAAGACACATGATTGTGTTGAATTTTGATAGCCTATAACATGAATCATTTAAATTAATACATAGTAGGAAAGTATTTAGGAGTTTGATGTTTAATTTAATGCATTGTAAGAAGGAGAATATACAAAACATTAGTTCAAAACTAACAAATTGGCCACTTTTTTTCCATCAACTTAGTGCAGACACCTTTGAGCATTGGTTAGACCACCACAATATATCAAGCCAAGTCTTGAACCAAACCAAACCAAATCTATTCTTACATTAGTAAATTGGTGATTAACAGCTTAACAACAAAGCAATTTGATTTCAACATTGACATAGTAAAGATAGAGACTCTCATCTCGTGAAATGGAAACACCATAAGCCTACCATTTATGGAACATAAATTGTGGTGCAATGAAGAAATGGAGAAAACACAAAATTAATG